>VYZU01018468.1:30823-59413 GCA_013401355.1 Ceyx cyanopectus | reverse complement strand
ACCCATAACCCTGCAAAACATCAGCAAGACCTTGCCCAGAGTGTTTTATAACACTGCACTGGGGTGGGATCGTAAGAGAATCAACTGGTTTCTGCCCTTGGTATTACAACATGGGCTTGAACTGCTCTGATCCTACCCCTCCCATCATTAAGCTTCTGGTTAGTTAAACCCTACACAGCTCCTCCCAGATCACACGGGAAAGGGCCACCTTCAGTCACCCCTAGAGAGGGAGGAATCCTGGATTAGGCAGAGCTTTACAAATACTTTTTTCTTGAGCTCATCAGATGAAGGTCAGTATTTTAACTGGATCAGCTCCACGATGCTGTCCTGTCCAGTGTTTGTATCTGAAATCTGGAGAAGCCAGCACGTGAGCTTGAAATTGGCAGTGGTATTAATTTTGAATCAATAGGAGATACAAAATATATCAATAGACATTTCAGACTGGAACATTAATTACTTTTCAAAAGGTGCACTACACAAATTTCCTGATGCCTTTACAAATAGAAATAAGCCAATAACGTAATTTCATAACATTTATAAATGACTAAGTTTATTAACAGGGAATCTTCACTGAGATGATGAAGGAAATTTAGAAGAACCTTATCTGACACTATTCGAAATTCTCAAAGGAAGGAAGTGACTTCTTAAAAAAAAAGATTAATTACAAGGGTTTTGTTGGTTTTTTTTTGCTTTACCTTGGTATAATTTATGTTTACATATTTCAGACGGTTTTGACCTTCAAAATTCTGGCAAAGAACAATTTTCATTAAAGCATCTCAGTGGTGGATGTTGGCAGCTCCTCAGCTTGTCTCGGAGGTGAACGGAGGATATTAATTATTTAGTGGACATGGTCAATCAACATATGTGGAATTCCTACCCAGAGCAACCTTTCATTTATCAAACAGCAAGAGTTGATGGACAGCAAGCTCTTCTCCTGTCAGGTCTTATTCCTTTATGGGGTTTGGTTGGAGGCTCCAGAAGGATGCAATTCCACCTGAGATGCTGCCCCTCTCTCAGGACACCCTTCCCTTTATCCTGAGCAGCTATTCACCAGTCTCTGGCAACAAACAGGGATAAGCAACCAAGAAATCTCCCCAAGTATCTTGAAGATGGTACAAAAATGTAACAATAGCAAAATGACCGTGCCTGCCCTTTGTCTATTTCAGCACTTCGGTGTCCCCTTTTCTGTGCTTCTCTGCTCACCTGCTGCTCTTCACAGCCCAGTTTAGCCCAGTCATCCCCTGCCTGGCTCAGCTATGGCTACAAGAAGCAGTTTGGTAGGCAGGAAGAACAGGCTCTGTCTCCTCGTTGGCACACATGGAGTAGCAAGTCAGAGGAAAGAGTATTAGAGATAAATACTCATTTGAAGAACAATATTTTCATGACAAAGGTATACTTAATACTATAGAGAAAAGGGAATTACTTTGCAACATCAGCTGGTTAAGAATCAACTAAATATTTTTTATTCTAGAGACAAATTAAATTTGCCCCACTAAATGACAACTACTGTCTATGACATGGAAGGCTGAAGACATCCAGTCTACTGAGATGTTTATGAGATAGAGAAATACTAAGGCAAGATATTAAGACAGACAAATCAAGAATCAGGAATTATGGAAAAAAGAAATTCTTTAAGCTAGAAAAATTCAGAGAATTAAGGGACAAGTTGAGCAGCGAGGGTAGTTCCCCACTGGAATAAACTACTACAGGAAAAGATGGATTAAACACTTTGATTCTTGGTTTTTTAAGCAGCATGCTGTAGTCCAGCCAAGGTTTCTTCAAAGGAGAATCCTAGTGAAGCTTTCTGATGTGTTCTGCAGGGCACCACACCATGTCACGAGTGACCCACCAGAAGATTCACCACAGCCTGCAGCGTTTCCACCCATCTTTAGGCATGGAACTCGACAGCTAAGAACATCCCTCTGAAGAGCAGCACTTAGATCACAAAATTCTGAAATAGCTCTTTCTTCCCGAGATCAAGAGGTGGCTGTTTTTCATACAGTAAATGGAAAAAAGGAGTCCCAGAAGGCATTTTAAAGTCATAAATCAGTATAATCTGTCAAACTGCCTAACGCTTTCCATTGCTCATCCGATGGAAATGACAATCCAAACCTAGGCACTGCAATTAGGTGGGAAACTTCCAGGCCACCGAGCCTCTGAAAAAGCAGGGGATCCTCTGTTTTCAGAAATGAATGTTTTGGAGATACTGATGAGAGGTTTACTTACTCCATCTTACCACTTTGAGGACTTCATACAACAGCAACATTTTCTTTGCTACAATCTGTGCTTTGGCACGGCGAGGAAAAAAGAGAAAACGCTGCTGTGTGAAGTCCCTGAACTGCAAAGTCTGCCTCCCAGTGAGAGCAGCACTCCCAGATCTCCTAAGGACATGCTCTAGCTCTGTGTCACTTATCTCCAAGAACAACAAGCAAGTATTTCACTTCAGAACCTTGCTGGCAACTTGCAAGGCAGGAATTGTGAAATGCTTCTGTCTCTTTACCAGAATATTGCCTCCCACTTGCAGAAGGAACAGGAATGAGAAAGGGAGGCCATGAAAACAGCCAGGGCTGGCTAACATCAGGAAAAATATCAATTTGGGGATTTCTTTGGCTTAGACAGATTGGTACAGAATAACAGTACAATACATCTGTACACATACAGCTGTGGAAGTGCACCAGATAGAGGCCCTTGGCTGCAGAAGAAAACACTAATTATTTCACTTGTTAAAGGTTAAATTCTTTGCACGTAAGAGTGACTGGAGTTTCTGTAATTAATAAAACTTCTCAGCAACTGAACCTTAAACACCAGTCAAACTGCTTGAGATTTTGCTGTTTGGCTACTGACTTCATCTGAATTGCACACATCATTCTCTGGGAGGAGGTCAAAAGGCCTGTGAGACCCCTCCACAACCCATCCCCAGGGCTTCTGTACCAACAGACACAGGCTCCTCCTCCCCATTTGACTGCTACTGAATCTCTTTTACTTTTTATCTTTAGGAAAGCCACAGCATGGAAGCTGCACAGATGTATCAATGTGACAATAACCTTTGTTGGATGAGTTGCTGTTAGGGGACAATACCTAAAGACAAAACACCTTCTAGCTTGTCCTACCTTGTCCCAACAAGGTGGGAAGCTCCTTGACTGTGCTCCGAAGCAGAGGTGATGCTACACCACCTTCACCCCTGCTTAGCCCCAAATTCAACACCCTCAGCTGCCTGTTCCCTTTAGGATATGCACTGAAATGCAGAACTGACACTCTGCACGGGCCCTGGGAGGATCAAAGTGTCCTTGCAAAGAAACCAGCAAGTGTGAAAGCATTTTAATATACAAGAAGGGGGAGGGGGGAAGGTAAAATCCCATTTTCGCAAGCTTTAGTTTTTTATAACCCCGACTTTTCATGGAGATAGAATCTTTGCCCCATCCACTTCCAATCCTGCATATTTTGAGCATTTTTCTCTAAAGGCACTTCCATAAACCCTGCAGAGGATTCTGTACAGAAAGGGGTGACCATGGTGCACCTGGCTCACAGATAGGAAATGTCCACGTGCACAGTTATCAAGTATCTGTGTGCTAATAGCCCAACCTAAACATGGAGAGAAATGTCTCCCATAAAACTTCCATTCTGCTAATACAGGAAAAATGGAAAACACTTGAAAATATATTAAAAAAAAAAAACACCAAAAATACCCCCACCAAACAAAAAACAACCAACCAACCAAATCAAAAAAACAGTGTGATATGGCACCACCAAGGCACATTCCCTCTACTGCTGCTCCAGTGCATCCTTCACTTTCAGCAGGGTCAACACTGAAGGGTGTTCACAGCCTGTTGTTCTGATCATCAGCCCATCCCATGAAACCTCCATTCTTCTCCACCCCAAAAGCATGCAAACTCATGCTGGCTATCCAGGACAGACGAGCACCTACAAGCACAATTACTTCTCTCCCATTGCACAGGACTTACTAGCAAGTGTTCTGCCACCACAAATGTTAAATTGCCCCCAGCCTGCCACTCTCTTGGGTGTTCAGTAAATTTTCTGTGACTCTCTAATTTCAAATTAACTAACATTTCACATGAAGGGAGGCAGCCTGACACATTAAACATACACACTCATCAGAAGTTTAGTTCTGCTAAGGTTTTACTATCAATAAACATGGAACATAAAGTTGCTGTTCTACTAAATGGGGAAGAAGTAATTTCCTTCGTAGGAAGTTTTCTAGTCAGAAGGCAGCACAGAAAAAAAAGCATACAAGCTCAGCTTCCTCCTCTCCCCCCAGACTCACTTTCACCCCTGTTCTGATCCAGACATGATGCAGCTTTGTCTGATGTCCCAGGTGAACTATTTCCCTCTTTATGGCAAACAAGTGATGTAACAACCAAAGGGCCATGATTTCACTCCAGGACTGAACAAGCAGGTATCTGATACACGGAATGAAAGTTACTGTTGAAATATAAACATCAGAAATACTTGTAAAAGTAAAGCAAATGAACAGCCAAGTAAATTAATTCTTTTTTGAATCACTGTTCCTGTTTTCCAAGTCCAAATGATTCTCCTTTCCTATTTAGAAAGCCTGAGGGGATGAAAAAGTGTCCAAGATGGTGAAATTAAAAATTAGCTACTGAGCATGAAACATGCAATGATTGCACTTCATAACATTTTTATTGCCTCAGTGTTGTATGAATCACTTCACAGTTCCACACTGCTATGATGAAAAAAATGAAACCAATAAAGTCTAAGCAATCAATGTTATGACTTCATCAATCCGAGACCAAAGACATGCACAGAATGACAAATATGCTCAAGAATCCTGAGGAAACTACCACCTCATTCTGAAAAAGCACAAGTTTCATCTTTGTCTCTTTCTAGAGTGGACATTTGCACACCAGAAGACGGAATACTGACATAATCCCTGTGACACAGCCTTGCTTTCCCTTTCAGAAAGCAGCCCAATCTGGATTTCTCCAAATGCAGGTAATGCACAGTGAGGCTGCAGCTAATACAGAATGTTCCCTGTTCAGAACATTCTCCCTCCTCTGAGCTTTGCCATCAAGATAATATTATTTTAACAATCACCTCCACTTTGCTTTATGTTTAAAATAAAGTATGAAGTTGAGTTCTCTTTAAAATTTCTCTAAATCCAAAAAAGTTGAATGTATCAGTACTTAGCACTTCCAAGAGGACAATAATCTTTGTTTAAGAGCACAAAGCAGCACCACAGTCATCTGTCAGATAAAACATCAAAGGTGAAGTGCAAAGAAGTGACCTCCACAGGAAGACTGTGCCTTCTTTTAGCAGTGCTGCTCAATATCTAACCAAAAACAACCTTCAGTTCCTTCTAGGTACAGTTTAGCTTTGACTAAATAAGTATTTAAGTCTTTCTGTATTAAAACTCCCATATCTATAAAGTATCACTAAATCCAAACCTGTTCTGTAACAGCAAAGCCTAACACTTTTTTTTCCCCCTCCTCTAACAAATACTAGCTTTATTTTTTTTAATTGAGTGGCTAGACACCTTGACTCAGGTATTAAAACCTTTAGTAGGATTATCTCCCTTAATATAATAGCTTATTTCTCTTGTAAAATCATTAATAGAAAATAAAGCCCTTTTTGTTAACTCTTAATCTGGCAAGTGTGCCAGAGGCTCTTTGGTATGGATCAGGTTATGAATATCACAAATTACAGCAGCAATGTGTGGCAACAAAGGATCAGATTATTCATATCACTTTCTTAAAAACAAAAAAGTAAACAGCATGCACTTATCTCACAGGAAAAAAAGTCAATTCTTCTTCAACCTGTGTTTTTCTGATACTAACAAACCCAGGTTTACAGAAGAAGCAGCAGCACAGCACAAACCTTAGAATGATGATCAAGGGGTATTACAATAAAAGATACTTCATTTTATATCAAAATTCTCCCTGTTTCACACGATGTACAGGTAGGAAGTTAAGTCAGAACAGGAACAAGTTACAGTTGTTATGTTCTCATAAAGCTTCCTACGTTAGATTCATGGCAGATGCAATTATGAGCAAAGCAAGACTATGTACAGGCAGAACAGCTATGGAGGGATTGATGCACCACCAAGACAGCACTGGCCAAAAACTCTAACACAGTGAAAGAAACACACAATTCATTTATCCATCAGTATTTCAGTGCAGAAGAGCACAGCCCATTACAGCTTGTGTTTGAACTGGGCAATGCTGGAACACACAACTGACACACACACAGTCTTCTTGGGAAGGGAGAAGAGTCACAATCAGATATGAGTGTGAAGATGTTCTTCACACACCCCCAGTATCACTGCAGAGCCCTCTGCACACTGCCTTACAGCTACAGCGTGCAAAACTGGCTCACTATCAGCCAAATCTTATTTCCAGGAATCCCAAGATGTAGTTCATGTGGTAATACAAGAGAGCTGTTGAAACTTGAATCCATCCTACTCCAGCAACATAGCACAGCTTCAGCAGACACACCAAATACCTGCCCAGTCCAAAGAGCACAGCATCAGCCCCCCACACTTCACAGGGAAGAAAACCTTTTTGTGCTGTTGAACCCTCTGAAAACCCACCTGCTGGACCTGGGCTGACAAGATCTCCAGGAAGGAATGAAGGTTTCCCAGATTCCCTGACTAAAGAGAACAGTTACATTCTACAGCAACATTCAGCAGTAACATCCCACGGAACAAGTCTGTCAAGAAGCCTTGTAAAGATGATGCTGGTTTTGCAGAAAGACTGAGAATCTCTGAGTTTTGGGGCCAGGCTGGAGTTCTAACTCTAATTAAAGTTTAATCTGCTTCTCCCAGGTTTCATCAAATGCTGTCTCAAACAGGTGTATCTACTAAGAAGAGCAGCATGATCCTCTCATTAAAGAATCTGTTACAATGAAAACACATTAGTACTAAAGCCATGAAAGGCTGAGGAAATTATGGACATTTTCCCTCAAACTACTGTATTGCCCTAGTATCACTTGGAAAAAAAGTATATTCATAAGTCTGCTTGAAAAGTGGGAACTTGCTTTTTAAGTGTTTCTTCAATGTTATCTCTATTTTGTTCTTTAATTAATAAAAGGATATATGCACTGACATTATAAACACTAATTTGCTATTTAGCATCCCAAATTAGGAAGCATAAACATTTATTCACTTCATTAACCACTACCTAAGAACACTTGGAGATTAACAGGAGACAAGCAAGGCTGTTAAATGCAATTCCAGGGCACACACAAGCCACTGCAACAAGACACTCCTCCTCTTCCCACCTCTCACTATGAGTGTTCCCTGGCTCCATCCTACTGGCACCAGCCCTTATGAAATGAGCTGTGGAAATCCCTGAGATCCAACTCCTCTGCACAATCAGTGCCAGGGGAAGGGAAGGGAGGGGAATGGAGGGACACGGGCAGTGAAAACCATGTCTACCCGCTTGGCAGCACCACATACCTGGATTGGCACAAGGCAATCATGAAACTGCACTTTAGAAAGCATAAAACAAATAGTTATGTCCTGAATTAAGAGATGGTTTAAGCACTTGCAGTGTAGAGGAAGAGACAACATGGGGTTTAATCTTCCCAAACAGGCAGTGCAGTTCTAGCACATGATCTGTGCTTCCTTTCCTCTTCTTTTCATCCACCCCAACCCCTTTGCATTGCTCCTTTCCCAGCAGTCTGTGCATACAGGACGCTGAAAATCTCTTAATTTTAGGGCAGGACAGTGCTACAGGAATATGGGAAATGGTGAAGGCTTTCAGAAGTACAGGAAGCAGAACTGTAGTGGTAGGAAAGGCTGATCCTCAGGAACAGACAATCAGCACACGTAAAGTAAATGGTAGGTCGACCAGATAACACATCATCAAACCTGATCAGTCCAGGCTTTAAGTTATCTCTACAAACCTTCTTCTCAAAATCCTCCATGGAACAAGTCTTCAGGTTATTTTCTTTCCCTTACAGACAATAAGGTCTAATTCAGACAACAACTGATTCCTTGTAACTTTGCAAGTCTAAGGTCAATGTAGAAAAAGGTTTTTATTTTTAATTTGAAATTGTGCCAAAAGTGTCCATTGTTCAATTATGGACTCAGACAGAATTAAAATGGTACTAAACTTCCTGTTATCCATAACCCTGCCATAGTGCAGCAATCTTTAGCTTGAAAATACAAATACACTAAAAATATAGTGTTTCAAGAACAGTAACATGGACATAACCAAGGAGATTCTTACCATAACCAGACCTGAAAAGTGTCTTGGCACCTGAAAAAGAATTGCATTCAGATTTGTTTTTAAACACACATTATAACAGTTTCACAGCCTCCAGCTCTGGGTTCTTCGTTGTGTTTTTTGGTTGTTTGGGTTTTTGTTTTTTTTTTTAAACATAGTGGCGATAGCATCTATTTACAAGGTAATAAGTGAAAAAGAAGCATTCTTTGCATGTTTTTGACCAAATATATTGTTCAGAGATCAAAACAAAGACTTATAAAAACAAACCATTAAAATTTCAGTTCAGAAAAAACACTTTGTAAAATACAACAAAACCCTTTTCAATAGCAAAGTGGATTTTGTACAATTCTTCCTTCTCAGCAGATGTTCACTGCAGTCTAGGTCCACTAACTCCAGTAAAACAAAAGGTAGGCAAGAGGGGTTTTTTGGTTGTTTGGGTTAACCTATATACAGAACTGCAGGTAACATACTGGAACTCATTGGAAAAAAACCTTTGAAAATTCCATATTTCATTGTGAGTGGACTTACAATATATTGTACATTATTTAAAAGCAGGTTACACCATAAAAAGGCTTTTGACAGAACTGCTCCAAAAATGAATGTTCTAGAATGAGAGTAACGCTTCAGTCAGCAAAAATGCCACACAAATCAAAAAACAACACTTAAGTAAAACACTAAGACTTTATTAAAAATCCAAAATTTATTGCAAATTATACTTTGCACTTTCCCTCCTTTCTTCATTTTTACATGATTTATTGATATCCATGATTTTTTCACAGATGTACTTGTTGACTTTGGAGAGTCTCTGTGCAATTTCAGTTTCATCCACAGTTTCTTGTGCTATTCTATCATACAAACATTCTGGGGAGAAAAAAAAACAAAACAGAGAGAGCCATTAGGATATTTTTAGACAAGGATATAGCCCTGTCTTGAGCTAACTACTCAAGAGACAGCACTGAGTAAGTACTGTGTATATTTGTTGCAAGACAACAGAAGCTTTCATTGATTCACTGGCTATCTCGTTAAAGTCAAGATATTTTACCAGCCTTGAATCCTTGGCATGACCAGCTTCCCGTTATGCTGTGACTACCTTAATAGGCTTTTTACACAGAAACAAGGCTAAATCCCACTTTTTTAGTGTCAGTCTGGCCTGCGTAACTCTCATATTTCTCCATTATCTCCACAGCATATTTAGAATCTTTTCCCAGGTGAACAGTCTCAGCAGAGCTCTCTCTCATTCCCTACAGTTCCCTGTGAGTCACTCCTACTATGACACCTCCAAGACAGTAAGTAAATTAGGAAGAGAAGCAGTAACCAGGAAGAGGAGACATTCACCAATTTATTTTATTTTTCAGATCTGTTCAACATACATTGTTGTCTGCATCTCTATCAGACAGCCTGTCCCAGGGCATATTTCACTTTGATTAGTAGATACTCAGGGCGAGAGTCACCCTGTCACGTTAGCACAATACACTTAGTGAACTTCACTGGAATACACACAGCAAGCAACAGGAATAACTGCAAAAGCAAGGAGGGCAATGGAAGTGGAGAGAATTCTGCTTGGCAGAGGCAGCAGCTGGGTGCCAGAGTCCTGCAGGGGTTACTGAAATCAGCGGTGCTGCGACACACCCGGCTCGGTGGCGACGGGGCAGCTTTGGGTGCTTTTGGTTTCATAACCAGAAGGTGGTATTTGGTTGTGTAGCCTTCCCCCATTGGTTAACCAGCCTCTGTTCTGCCTAGTATTCTATTCCAGTACTCGTTTATTGCTTCATACACACAAAAAGCCAGAGAGATTATCACTTAATTAACATGGTTTACAACATTTCTAATGCGTCCTATTAAAAAGTTATGAAAATTAAGTACTGTGCATGCTCTGCAGTTCATTTGGAAACCCCTCAGAACTTTCACAAAAGGTTATTTTGCATCAACATGGTTTATAACAGGGCTCATGCATCAGACTCTTAAAAATTTCTTTATTACATACTACACGATAGGGACTTTTAAGAAGCTCAACTTATCAGACACATTAAGAGCTAATGCTGTCACCCAAAACTCTAGTTTAAATAAGTCAGTCTGTGTCCACACAGTTATGAGAACATCTAAACCAATGTGCTTTTTATGTGTTAAGTACTGAATATAAAATAAATGAAATTAATCAGCATGCAGCCTGACAGCTGCAATGCTGATCAGCAGTAATCTAGGACTTGAAACACAACACATATGAAGAATCATGTCACTGAGAACCTGAAGAGATCCAGGGTGTTTGTAGGATAAAAACCTGTACTACAACAGCATCAGGAATCCTCCCAGGTTGTGTGAGACAGACCTTCCAGTAAAAGACAGGCTATGTTATTAGTTTAGCCTCAATGTCAAGCAAAGAATCACTTGACAGAACTCATTCATCAGCTGTGATTCTTATTGTGACCCAGACAGATCCATGATCATCACAGTTTTTCATCTTCCATCTCTTCCATTTCTGTGAGGGGTGGCAGAAATAGTAGTTTAGTAGTCACATAAGGATGCTGGCTTAGGGGTTCCAAAGAATGGTTTGGGGGTTCTGCTACATCTATATGTTTTTTGGCTTTAGAGGATCATGCAGACACCCCTTTCATAGAGCTCAAGTATAGCAAGGAGCTTTACCTCTCTGTGATGCCTGATACAAAACATTTGCTACATGAACTCTACCATCCTTGCATTTCACCATTTGTCTGCTCACTACTTATTTGGTTTTGTTTTCTTTTCTTCTCCAGAACAACTTCCCATTTGATCACTTCCAGCTTTCCAGGAGCCACTGCTGGCATGACAGGGAAGACCTGGTGACACTGATGCAAATGCAAAGGACACAACAATGTGGAAAATGGTGGTTATGTGCAGCCCAGCACCACTGACACAGGAAACCTGTCTGCTGCCACCTCCAATACTGGCCATTGCAGTTTAACCGGTTCAAGAGCAGATTGTACAGGCTGGAGTCTGACAAAAAGGGAGTCAGAGACAAGGTGAAACAAACACTGGAAAGAGAAACATGGAAAACCAGGGAGTGGAACAGGAGAATTCAAATGGGGGTTGAGGTTGGAAGCAAGGTTATGACCAGGAAAAAACGAGGACATAGGGAAAAACTGAATTGCTGGAGAGTAGAGATGTATGGAAGAGAAGAAAGGGAAGGGCCCCATCTGCCTCTGACCATGTACCTGTTGGAGCACAGTCCCAAACTCACTGTAGTCAAAGCAAGGCAACAAAGGGGGTTAGAAGATAACTATAATTAAAACAGCTCAAGAAACAAGTGGCCCTGTCCAAAGCAGGAAAGAAAATTCTCACCTAAGCCACTTTGCCAGCAGTGCTGAGGAGCAACAGCCTCCAGCAGGGAAACCAGAAAGTTCCTTGCAATGGACAAGTGAAAAAGATCCCATTTTTACTGCATGCTTGTAGATATGCATCTGGGGGATCCATTCTGCTTCCCATCAGGAGCTGACAAGGGCAGCCACAGCCACAGAGTGGATTCCTTAAGTGGCCAGTACATCATGACTTTCCTAAGTACCTTAGGATTGTACCAAAAAGGTCCCAGCCAGAACCAGAAAACCAGCATGGAACTCCTTGCACTTCCACATATCTTTTTGAATCAGGTTAGCAAAAAAACCACAAACCCCTCCATGTCTTTCACTCCTTTGTTACAAACTAAGAAAGATCAATTTCCACCTTTTTCCCACACAACACAGACACACACACACATTCAGAGAGGAACCATAGTTCTTACTTCCAAAACATAGTACCTGCAGATCACAAGGCAGATTACAACAGCTCTTAAAGAGTTTATAGTTAAGAGCACATAACAACTAAGAACAGGAAATGCAGAATAATGAAGCACAAATAAGGAGATTTATTTCAACCCTAATGCAATTTAGAATGGACACAAAACCTAAAAATCCAATTTCAGAATGTATTCCACGAGGAACAGACTCAGCTCTAACTCAAAAAGAAGCCTGAAATACCAAGAGACAGAAATGAATGCAAAACACAACCATGATGATACAGAGGGACTGAAATTCACTATTCATTTTAAATAAAGGAGAAGGCCTTCTCTCTCTCAAAGTACTAGAAGCATGGGCTCAGGCTTTCAGCTACTGAAAGTGTCATTGCAATTTCTCCTGCCAGAGAGGTCAGCTATTTACACTTCCTGTTCACATTCCAATTCAAGTGCAACAATTAATTTCCACTATTTCCATTTTCTGCACTTACAATTGTAAAACTATTCTTTCTTGCCCTTGAAGGTTTGCCTGTTTTTATAGTCACAGCTCTAATAGTTTCTGTGCCTCATGCCAGAGTTGGTTATTTTCTGGATGAAAGAATGTGGTAAAGCTACTCTCAGGCTTGGTCAAAGGAACATATGCATTTAAGAAAAAAAAACAACTCATTATGTAATAAATAAATTCCAGAACAACGTGTTGTTCTCCAGGCTCAGAGTCCTGTCCTGCAAGTGGCTTAAAGTGATGATCTTCATGAACCTTACTGAAGTCAATGTACAACTCTTCAGCTGTGAAGGCCTGCACTGTGCACAGCTATTGCAATGTGTTTTCCTTTTCCTGGGTGTATATGCACTTCACAATGCAATAGCAATTGGAATGACAGTTTTTAATCAGTTAATTTTCTATGAGCTGAAAAGAAGCATCTTTCAACTCAGTGATTAATGGTTAAACTCCAAAGCAGGAAGCAAAAGTTTTCAAATAACCTACCTCTGACAATGCTTAATTTGTGAGGTGAGAGAGGTGGCTTGGGAACGGCATCTTTCTTTTTTTTGGTTGCAACTCCTGTGACACTTCTGTTCTTGAGAACATCTGTTCCCCAAATCATAACCGCTAGATTTTTTGTATACTTTGAATCTCCTTGTGTTACTTGCAGCTGGTGCCATTTCTCCTCATCTACCCAAATTCCACTGCCAAGATGGACCTAGAAGGTAGTAATAATAACAACTTATCTATGGTATGTAGCACACAACAGTATCCAAGTGCTGTAGGAACATTAATATTAGGTACTACAATAACAGTAATTAGGGCTGAACAAATCCATTTTGCCTGATTCTGAAACTTCTCCAATTTTGGGGGTCAGGGAGTTCAAGTCAACCTCTTATATAAAATAGTTCCGTTTTGGATTCGATTCTTCTTACTCTCTACTTTCCCCCACCCCCAGCCTACCTCCTCAAGAGACTATGGTCAGGAACAGAGATAGAAGGAGGAAACAGTAAACACATCCAGTAATATAAAGGTATGCACAGCATATAAACCAAGCAGTTGCACCAGCCTAATTCAGGAGCAAGATGAAACATTCTCTTTAATATGAAAGCTTCCCTCTGGCTGAAACAGACTTGACCCAAAGCACATTTCGGGGGCAGTAGAGAGGAAAATATTTCCTAAGTTGCATCCTGTACCTGTTGGCAAAATTCATCTTGGTTGTTTCAAGTAACTAGAAGGGGGAAAGGGATTTGAAAGGTCCAATATCAATGTAAGCCCAGAGAGTTGGGAAGCTCTGTAGAACTGCCAGTTCTGTCGTGACTTTGCCTATGGTCTCTGATCCATCTATCCAGGTGAAAGCTGTTCTTTGGCAAGGCAATGAACCCACTGCTGCAACATCATCAACTTCCCATTATCCAGACAACAGGGAGTAGAGGTGTTTCAATGAAGTAGGACAGCAGAGTAACAGGGGTACTGGGAAATGCAGTGTGAAGCCATCCATAGAGGCTCAAAGGAACCTGCACCAGCCTAGTTGTGCTTGTTAGCCTTGCTCAGCACTGACTCCCACAGAGCTACACCCTATCACTACCCCAAGATTCCCAGTGCTCTCACCTGGAGATGAATGCAGGATGAGAACCCAAGTACCATCCTCAGGCTGCCACTATGGAGCTGAGAGGGCTGATAACCAGGACACTGCCAAGCAACAGCAAGGAAAGTAACTCCACTGGCAATCAGCACAGGTCTGACATGAGTGTGAGCAGGATGCACACACTGGCCCTGCGTGAAACACACTGGACCTGTATTTCTCTGCTCTCAGTTCCTGAGCACACTGCAGACACCTGCACTACCTCTGCAGGCAGAAAGCTTTGCTCACCTGCTGATCAACTTCACTCTGTTGGGCCCACACTTGCTCACCATCCTTAAGGAGCTAATGCAAAGCCTCACTGTACTAATGACTGCTGGGAGCTCACTGCACTGGGAAGGAAGACAACACAACTCACTCTCAGCTCACTGCAGAAGTGCAAAATACCAACACTATGCATCAATCAGATTGCTATAGCCAAAATATATGTTCCATAAAATCCAATCAAATATAACACTAACACTTTAATAAAAACTTACTGGGTCCTCATGATTAAAAAAGAAATCCTGTTAGAAAAATTCTATGGCAAAACTGTATTTGGAGACTCTGACTTGTCTGTTTGGCTTTTAATTTTTTGTTTTCACTCCTTCCACATGCCATTCCATAGACTGTGCCTGCTCCCCATACAGATCTGAGCAGGATCACGTCAGTCCCATTAAATGCAATGAAAATTGGACAAAGCTACTGTAAAATTTTATATACCCATAATTTTACTGCCTGTATTCAACCAAGTACCATTTTTCCTTTAAATGGAAACTTGCTTTAATTATTAATGAAGGCTATAACCCGAAGAAATGTTTTATCACAGTAGCATCCTTCAAAAGCAACTAGTAGTTTAAATAGAAAAATATGAATGGTTTGGCTACCAGCTACACTATAAAAAAATACAAATGAAAAGTCTAACTTCCTCAAAGTATAAAACCATAAAGCAAGCTGCTTCTCCTGCAGAATCTTCTACACTAATGGGATTGCAAGAAGCTTTTCACAAATCCACATGGTATTTAGAGTGCATAAAGGACAGAAATAGAACTAGTAATGACCACAAGATGAACATCCCTTTTTTTTTCCCCACTTCTCTTCCTTCTCTGTTCTTGAGCCTCTTCAAAACTGCTTTAAAAACTCATACTCTTTTGGTGCTTTCTACATATTTGGCGAGACAACTTCAACCAGAGTGAGCAGACTGTGCTCAGAAAACACTCAAGTTACAGTTATAATTCAATTATTTCTCTTCTGATCTTGGAAAAGTTATACGCATTTTTACAGATAAGTTACTCAGAAAATAATTAAGATTAGAGATGTTGTGACATGTCAAACTTTGAATGCCTGTATTGCATCAGTTGTAGACACTGTTGTATTTGATCAAAAATCTGATTACCCTCTGCCAAAATCAGGGTTTGTCTTTGCTAAAGATTGTTTAGTCTCTTAAGCACCTCCATAATTCACTGGCTTTAAGTGACTTAAAA
Organism: Ceyx cyanopectus; assembly: GCA_013401355.1. Lineage (NCBI taxonomy): Eukaryota > Metazoa > Chordata > Aves > Coraciiformes > Alcedinidae > Ceyx > Ceyx cyanopectus. Next base: position 43,881 of record VYZU01018468.1, on the reverse strand, counting down.
AGAAAACAAACTACAGCAAGTATTTTTGTGTTAGACAGATCAGCTCTTCTTTGAACATGCCTCATCTATTAAAAAAAGTGATCACTGTCATGAAACACCTATGGTAACAGCAACTACATGACAGACAGCCACAGACACAGAGATTGTAGGTCTCCCTTTTTCTATTTCTAGCACTGTTATGGGCAAGGAATTTTATCTGCCTGGGTCTCAGTTTACCTCTCTGTACACCAGGCTCAGTACTGTTCCCATCACTCCCAAGGCTACTGTACTCCTGTACTCCAGACTCAGAAGCCATTTCCTTCTGGCTGGAAGAGCTGCCCCATGGGCCAGACCCTTGGCTTGATGGAATCAATGGGAATTTCACCCCTGGTTTCAGCACCTTGCAGGATCAACCTTCCAGCACAAAGCAGCAGGAACAACAGCACTTCCAAGCAAAGCTGACACCATCACTGTGCTAACATGTGCCACGTGTCTCAAATGATCTCCGAAGATAATTTTTTTTCTCCTTCTTTTCTTTAAATGAATGCCATCAGTTCTTTTTCAGTATCTCTTCTCCCTCTGGAGGGGAGAGATTTATCTGCTTTGAAAGAGTTCTACTAAGATCAAATCCGATGCCACAAAGGGCAAGATTTCTCAAAAAGTCTTGCAGCTACTCTAGTGGTGCATGTCAATAAAGAAATCAGGAAAAAAGGCATAAGGAAAACTGAAAATAACACCCTCTGACACACTAAATCTATTATTAGTACACACTTCTGGTAGGTGAGCTGGCTGAAACCCCATTAAAAAGGTAAACTTAGAGAAAAATCAACATTACAAAAAGAAAGATAAAGACATATTAGTATTTGTAAAGACAGAGAAAACTTCAGCAACAGAAGTGCCAAGAAGCTGGCAGATGAAATAAAGGTACAGGAAAAGCTGCATACAAATACTAAAGTACATGCCCTATCCCACAGACCTTAAGCAGAAAAAAACAGAGATAAACTAAACTCTCCCAGTAACAGAGGCTACATTTTCATTGCACCAATACACAAAAAAATATACAAGCATATGACATGTTAAATACATTAGGCAAGAAAAGCTATCTGAACTAAATAGCTGTCAAACTGCCAAGATTATACTATTTTTCACATAGATTTTGTCCTCAACAATTATGTCAAATTCATCTTCAAGAATGACAGACACTTGTGCAGTCATTTTTTTTAACACAAATCTTTTAACACAAATCAGAAACTATAGTATTTCAGGCTATCCCATCAGTAATTCCACTGTATGCCAAAGCTGAAATGGATGTTTCCTCCTTAAAGGTTCTCTGATCATGGTACCAAATGCACTTCTCTGAAGCAACAGGATCTGCACGGGCAGCTCTGAAGGGCACATGGTTTTGTAAAAGAGATATAATGGTCTTTTAATGCTAAAGTCAAGAGCTATAAAAGCAGTTCTCAATACATGAGCAGACAAGGTGCTAAAACGTGCTGAAATCTGACAAACTATCAGTCAGGTTCTGACAAACTGTAGCTAGATGGTACTTCACAACTTCAGAGAGGCATCTGGAAAGTAGAACTGCATCAGCCCCATTCAGTGGCAACTCTCCTACCAGAGTCAGGGGAACCCATTTGCATGCCAGGTTCATCATTATTTCCTGGACTCCAACCACAACATGAAGACCTCTCTGCAACAGGACTACAGCACATTAAAAGCATTCAAGACCATTAAGGAAATGGACTGATGAGGTTTATCATGTGGGTTACAGACTCTGGTCTGTGTTGGGTGGATTTAGATATGTCACCAACTGAAGACAGCCCCAGTTTCTCACGTGTACACAGTTAATAATTCTGTTCCCTGTGTTGCACAACGTTCAGGGGTCTCATCACTGAGGATCATTTTCTGTGCTGTTCCTATTTGTGCAACTCCTTCAGAGTCATCACACACCCTCAGGAAAACTGAGGAAGTCTGGATAAGCTGCTGCCATGCAAAAACCCCCGAGATCATGACAATTCCACAAGAAAAATCACCTGATGGACAGTTACAAATTATTCATGCTATATTGAATTTAAAATACCTTTCCATTCTCGAGAATATACTTGTCCATTACTGGCACAGGGGCAGGGTAGTACGTTGATGTATTTGCTTCCTCACTGAAGGTCTTCTGTACCTCAGGTTCAGGCTCAATTGATTCTGCTTTTACTTTTTCAAGCTCAATGGCAGGTCCTAGACAGTTAAGAAAAGAGAGCTGTCTGCTATCCCAGAGAACACGAAATCAAGCACTTCATCACCCATGGTTAGCATAAAATAACACATTTGTCATGTTCATTTAAAAGTTAGGTAAGAGTCTACACCAAAATCCTACTTCTGAGCATCAATAAATAAAAGCAGTAGCTCTGCTTTATAAAAAATTAAAATGTTTAATTTTAATTTAAATGTCTAATTTTATTCTTAAGCATACGGACAATTACAGATATGGGTAAGATTGCTTCAATGCATACTACAGAAATTATGCTAAAATGACATTTAAATTATAAATCAAAGGCAAAAATAGTAATTCTTCAAATGAGAATTACTATATCGCTGTATAGAAACCTGCATAATTTACTGTGATAATTACATAAATTATCCATATAGAATTACAATTTTATAGAAATTTGAAATCTCTGTAGATGTAACAGAGGAATATTAAAAATAGTGAGGATCTACAGAAATGCTCTAAAGGGAAATAGGCTTAGGCTATTTATGCTCCAGTCTCATGCATAGAAAGGTTAAAAAAACCCACATAAATTGGAATTTTGATTGTCCAATCCATCCAACACACTCATTTTTATTTGTAATCAACAAAAATTCAGCACAGATTAAACAACAGAACACTACTAAGCATATTTTTGAGGCTTCAAGGGAGGATAATTATTTTGTCAGTCAGCAACTTTTCTTTTCCAGATCAATTTTATAAAGTGTTCCTAAAAAGACAGAAGAACAAAACAGAAACGTTTGTGAACCGGATTTCCTTATTCCATTCAGTGCAGAGGTTACACCAGAAGTCTGGGCACAGGCTCTGGCCCCAAGCCTATCAAAGTCTCTTGATGTCTGTCTCTAGGATCAGGAGAAGCTCCAGCAGTCCCTGAAGTTCCAGGCGGGGATGGCGGTCGTTACACAGCAAGGCTGCCAGCTTACAGCCTGGGCACCACGGTCATCAGCCACTTGCAAGAACTAGAAGGATAAACTCACCCACTTACAAGAACTACATTGGACCAGGTTGGTGCTGCAGTCTCTGGGGCCCAAGCCTGACATCTTCAGCACAGGAGAGGTCAGTGCTCAGGTCACGTCCAGCATCCCTCCTGTTCGTGCACACACCAAGCCCTCAGCTGATCTAACTCTGCAAGTCAAGCTGGCACCAGAACTAGTGTCTTGGATCATGTCTCTTAACTTGGGCAAGCAAATCATTCCTCCTACCTTGTGCAGTTTCATTTAGAGAGCATTATACAGTGATACTAGCATTTCCTCCTTGCCAGCATTTGACATTTCTCCTGTAGCTTATTCTACACCCACATTCTAGCTAAATGATGACTGCTGCTTGACACTCAACAACTCAAAGTTGTCTTGGCAATTCAGGCAACCCTACACTGCAGTGCCACCACCAAGTGTCTTAAAGGCAATATGCAAAACAAGCTTGGTGCAGAGGAATCACAATCATCTCATTTGCACTATCATTTTATAGCAATCTTTATCAGCATCTCTACTACCATTCATATAAAATGGCACGGCTAAGACAAATAAAACTTTCTAAACTTGAGACTTCTAGACTGGTTCACACTGAAAGGCCTGGATTGATTAAACCACTCAAAGCCTGCACAGATCTCAGTGTGTGTAGGCACACCCAACAAGCAGATGCAGGGATGTAATTGCCAGAGTGAACTTAAAGCAGCAGCTGAAAGATCACTTCTTAAGAATACATTCTTGAACAAAGTGTTGTTCTGAGTTTTCTCATACTTTGAAAGCCACTTTCAGGAAGACATCTAAAGTAGAACCACCTTCTTCCTAGAGGGAAACACATCAGTTTAAACACTTTTACTAGTTGCTAATTAGAAGTATTTCACCGTTTTGTTTATAGTCCTGTATTGACACAGCTGGAATTTGGTTCCAGAGTCCACCAAGAAAACCAGCTGATTCAAGTCCACAATAAGCAGAGCTGCAGCAAGTCAGAAAAGCCTCTACTGCAGCATGTGCTTCACTGACTGCTTAGAATCACCACCACAAAGCCTTTAGAATCTCTTGTTATATTCTGATTTTTTTTTTCTTCCCAAACAGAAATCTGCCTCTAACTAGGGAGTGTTCACACCTCCTTTCACCAGCTACTAAAGACTGCATTCTCAGCCTGGCACGTTGTGAATTAGCCATGCACCCTGCAGTATTGCCTCACCACTCACGGGAGCTGTGTGCCCAATTTGCCACAAACCACACTCGGTTTCTTCTCTCAGGAGCTCTCATGCTCTGTCCCTTAAAGATGATGAATGCAACGTATAAAAAATATATATGCCACTGTCTAAAGGCTCAGCAGTGATAGTACTCGTGCAATAAGGATCATTAAGAAAAGATCAAGACCATTCTTCAGGATGCAAAAAGGAAACAATTGTTTTATTGAAAAATCTTTCGCCTTCCGACTGTAAAGTTTCCATGAGATCTGAAAGGCCAACAACTTCAAATGCAGGATGAAGAGGTTTCCCTGCATCACCTCTTTCCCTCAAAAATTAGTACACAGCCAAAAGATGTTAACTGATAAAGTGGTCAGTATACACTTGTAAGCAGCAAGCTCGTTTTCCACATGGTCTACCAGGATTTGAATGCCAACAACAGTATTCTGTGGTGATATTCTGTATGTGGTACTTCCTGTACTCCATAGAAACCTTGGGCTCTGTTTACATCAAAAAGCCAAACAAATCCAGAAAAGCTTACATGTGGTTAAGACACAAATACCATTTCAGTCTCCCTACCCTGATGTCTCAAGACCCTGTGAACTAGATCACTGAAATTAAACTGGGATTAGAAATAACCACTTTGGGGGGCTGTGTGTGTGCTCATGAATTAACAGTTATGAATGAAAGTGAATAACCTCCCTGACTTCGGAGCAACATTATTTCTTGGCAATAAAGCATGAGAATGCAGTTTTTACCAGGGAGCAAACAACACCTAAATGTTATCCCTGATAGAACTTCACTACTTCTGGCCGTATATGACCTTAGTAAACTGGACAGGTCTTATCCAAAGACAACTATTTGTTTAAAAAAAGAAATGACTGAAATCCTTATCTTTTGCAATCCAAGGCTATGGGGAAGAGTCAGTGATTTAATGATCTAAATCACCTACACTATTGATAAAAACAGGGCAAATTAGTGTGTTTTCAAAGGAAAATGACCTGCAAACGCCTACAATCACAGGGCTTCCTGATCCCAAAGTAGGCAAGGGAAGAAAACCTTTGGCTGCACACATTCTCCTGAGAGCTCAGATAACAGGCACCTTAACCTCTTCTTAACCATCACATCTCCCCACTGCTTTGGTCCCTAGAGCCCTGGTCATATGCCTGCCTCCTCCAGGCACATGCTGGGCAACAGCCTATCAAAGTCATAAAGAAGCTTCAGTCTACCCACGTGGATCCCCACTGATTTCACTACTGTCATTTCCCACATCTGCTTTCAAGGCTCTTTCAAAACAAAGAGCAATTCAGTGTCACCACATGAAAGATTAAGAACCTCACTCTTCCCACAAGAGTGGCTCAAGTTCAGTAACAGAGATGAAGGGCTAGGTCTAAAAGCAGAATACATCGACTTCTAGCTGCTCCCTGAAATCACCATATTGATGGGAAATGAGGAGACTACTTGACTGAGCATTAGCTCAAGAGGCTGCTCTGTATTTGATCTGCAAGTTTCAAATGGCAACAGGCACGTGTTTCCCATAGCTGCAATTCATCAGCACAAACCAGCTGTCATCTCAAGCAAAGAAATCCAAAGTCTCTAAGGTGAAACAGCAATGCAATTAGTTTGCATTAAGTCCAGCCTGCTAGAAGTGCAGCCTAACATAAATCACGGGTAATTTGCAACTCTACATTTAAGAGATTGCTGCAGCAACTGAGGATGAATTCAGGATGTAATCTATTTACTGAAGGATTTTCACAGGTTATTCACGGATCCAAACACACCTCATTTACAAGCTGGAAAAGGAAGACTAAAGAAGTCTCTGCGTATCTATTTCTTGATTAAAAGTAGCACTTTTTCATACTTTCATCAGACTCTCTAATTTATAATTTGCTGAAGATCTCTCCCTTTCTAATCATTTCTAAGTTCTGCACTGATCTTTTTACACTCTGGTTGTGTCTCTACTGTGAATGAGGCTCCATGACAAGCAAGAGTTCTCAGGGGTTAACACTGAGTCTTAGGCAACACACACCCTGTGAAGGACACAGCCCCTACGGCCAAATTCTACCTTTGTCATCCATGAAAAGCTCCATACAAGTAACAACAAGGGATTTTTTGGAAGTTAACTGCAATTCTCATTTGTCCAGGTCTGTGATCAAATTATAAGAACTTGGCTTCAATGTAATCAAGATTTATTTTCAGTTGCAAAGCAGGTGCCAGACTGATACAATGGAAATTCAAGACCAATGTTTAGGGAAGATTCAGCAACTTTTCCAAGAGGTTTTTGGGTTTTTTCCCCCCTTTTTCTTCCAAGCTTTCTTGATGCTGCTTAAGTAAAAAATGCATCCCTTCTTTCTTAAAGAAATGAGACACTTCAGAATCTGTCTTCATTTCATTGCTGGTCTTGCCACTCAAAACTGCTGTCAAGTCTACCAACTAAATTGGTATTTTACATTGTTCAGCCCCATTGCCTCCTAACATCTGGCTGGTGCTCCATTCACATAAATTCCAGCTAACTACTTGCAGATGAAGCAACATCTTTCCATCCAAGGAAAATTTAAGAAAGCTCAGTGGAATCTACTGCCAACCACATCATGTTTTTCAGACTGTGGAAACCTTGCCTATTTAGTTTTATTAAAAAAGTTAACTAGAATGTTTGTAATAAGTAATGACATTTTAATTATGCACAGTGTAACAATGATGAGCATTCACAATCAAACACCCAGTTGAAATTGTCAGATGCTACTTGGAGAACCTGGCTCCAACCTTGGGGGCACACCTTCAACACATGCTACAGCACAGGCACATGCTCCCTGGGGTTCAGGTTTGTACGTGGAGGGAACTCAGACCCACATGCAGATTGCATGCACTCGTTCAAGTCAAGGAGAAGAGCCAATATCCAATTTACATGCAAAAAAATTAAGTTTCCAGATACACAAAGGCAGACATAAGAAACAGCATGCTAAGTTTGGATGCACAAATTTTAACCCAAGTTTCAGTCACTGAGCAACTCTTTAACACAGCGTACCACATTCTAATAGCAAATGAAGATAAAATTAGTAAGATATTTGAAGGTATTCCAATGGTACCATCTTCAATGAAAAAGATGAACTTTTTATTTTGTCTTTTTTTTTTCCCATTTATTCCAACATAATGGTTAAATAATTGTTATCAATGAAAACAAATGAGCAATTGACTCGAGATATTGAAAATTTAAATCCAAATTACACAAACCTGCATTTTGCAACAAATGTTGATAAACGGGACACTAATATAAAAAGTGATGCTTTAACAATAATTATTTTTCAAATAGCATGGCTGTTTAAAGCCACTGCTAAGAACTTCAGGAATATATCACATTCTTATGAGCTACTAATAGGAAGAGGGGGCAGAAAATGGAAGGTAACACAGTCACTTACACAACAATAACCAAAATCCCTAACTGAAAAAGAGTAGTTTTAGCCCAAATATTCGTTCTACTATCTTTTCTTTCTTCTTTCTTTTTTTTTTTTTGTTTAACTGGAACATATTGATATATTTTGCAGATGATGCTTTATTATCTTTTTCAGCATATACTGGAAGGTCAGAGACTCTTGAAAATACAGCTGCTTAGCATGGAACTCTGATTCAACCACACCAGCACAAAGACCTCTACTATCATTAAAGAAAAACCCAGACGTACAGAGCATACAAATTCAACACATATTGTACAAGCCAGAGCAGAAAACCCTTTTAACATTCAATGTCCAGTTTCACAACCACTGCTATTCTTCAAATACGTTTCCATTACTATTGATCACTCTTGCAAAATTGATTAAAACTAGTCCCAGTTAAGTCCGGCACTTACCACTACCTAGTCTTAGCAGCAGTACATCCTGGAGTCTCCTGTTCAAGTCTCTGAGCTCTTTCATTTCTGACACGAGTGCCCCATACTCCTTGAGCTTCTTTGCCTGTTGCACCAGCTGTCTCCGTGTTCTCTCCAGCTCCTGCTGAATGTGTCTCATCTCTTCCTGCTGCTGCTGGTAACTCCTCAGCAACTCTTCATAGAGAATCCGAGGAACTACGGCATCGTCCATGTTGTTCATGCCTTCCGAGGTCTCCATAAAAGCCTCCTCAGGGCTGGAAGTATTACTGAGACTCATCCCATTCTGTTTTTCCAGCCGAGCAACAACTGCTTCAATGCTTTTGTGTGTACCTTCACTTTGTTTCCTCCCATCTTGTCTCTGCATGTCACAAGACAAAAAAAGAAAGAAATTAGGAGAGCTGCTAAGACGGAATAAAATCCAAATTCTACAGGCTTGGGAACTGTTAATATCCTTGTCTTCCAAAAACAGCCAAGACAAAGTCTGCCTGCAAAAAAAATGTTTTGCCTAACAGATTCCTGGGGATATGCAGGGTAACTTCCATGCACGTGTGGCTCATCTGAATGCAGATGCAGACTTCTGAGGAAGCTGAGGGCCTTTCGCATTTGTGCAACACTTGCAGGCTCAGTGCATCAGGTCACTGGATTCCAGATATAAATTAATTTATTTTGGGGGTCTTTTTTTGGTTGTTGGTTTTTTTTTTTTTTTAAAGTGGATCTGGATCTCTTTTCCTTTAAAGTTTACATTTAGATTTCTGACAGCAATTGATTTTCTCTGATATGTAAGAGAAAAAATGAATGTGGTGCTACATTGTCACCTATAACCTCATCAGAGATGAAAGCAGCATTCCAAACAAAGCTGTCTTGTGAACAGAGGGCTTGTCTTTCCCATACTTTGGAAGACAAAACCTTCTCTGACTGTTGCCCCGAGTGACTGAATTAAAGCTCCAAGCAAACACTGGGACCATGGAAGTTGGAGACAGAATTTATCATCCAGCCTCCCTCACTAGCTGCTGCCTTCTGGGTTAGCACTGCAGAGGCTTCGTGTCCTTTGAGATCTTAGCACAGGTTCAGCTTCAGGCATCTGCATGAACCCTGCAAAGTAAAGCACACCTCTTTTCTGGGGCCTGCAGAGTGGGATGAAAGTGTGGCAGCAGGAGTAAAAGTCACTAAGTTTTATTGGCCAAATATAGAAAAAAACATTTGAACTTCCAAGCAACTGCAAGGAAAACAAGTGTAGCCCATAGGTTAGAAACAAGAAGCTGACACTATCAACTCCCATACCACAATATCCATGAGTAATGTGGCAGAAAATGAGATTATCTGATGCTATGTCTGCTCCACTCATGNCCAAAATTCTCTACTGGCAATGAAATGGTACAGATGGTCTAAACAGGAGACTGTTCAATTGTACACAGATCAGGTTTGGAAAACCCCTACCCCACCCCCATATACAATTTGACCCAATTTTCACCAGTGATTTAAAGGGATCAAAAGCAGGCCTGGAATTCTTAAACTATGACATCTGTATGTGCCCCAAAGCACTTAAAAAAAAAGAAAAAAAAAAGAAAAAGAAAAAAAAAGAAAAAAAAGAAAGAAAAAAGGACAACCAGAAAAAAAAAAGATATAAAAAAGAAGGAAAAAAAAAAGGAAAAAGGAAAAACTTCAGTACCTTACTGTGTCTAAGCTCCACATCTTCTTCCCCATAATCTGTAACCTCCCCAGCTTCTTCTACGTGATTGAGAGAGAGTTTGGGGATTTTAATTTTCTTCTGCATCACACTGTTCTCAAGGTCAGTTTTGTCCTCTAAAATGTATATTAGAAATAAAATTGTTACATTAATCAGTGTTCTTACTTCCAAAGACTACACAAGTTAGGCAAGAGCAGTTAAAACCCCCCCACAAATGTCCGTGTGCCAATGCCCTCATAACACTATGATCAAATTAATCCACAGCATAACTCAACTGATGCCCACTGACAATTCTAGAGTTTCACCAGGGGAATTGATCTGGCCCCACACAAGAATAAATACTGTAAAATGCCAAGTTAATTCACATGAGTGATCAAAAGTGTCAATGAGTACCTTGTCCCATCACTAAAATAAAAGATGCTGTCAATAAAACAGCTTCCCAAAACCTTCTCTATTGCTTTATGTTTACCAACAGTATTTCATATTCATAATCTGTTGCTGCAGTTTAAAATCTGCTTAGGTTTAAAGTGAAAATAAGCTTGGTAATTCACACTATACTCTAACCATCATCTGTCAGCAGTGCAGACCTAGTTGCCTACACAGCAGATTCTGCGGCTCTGCACAGTGCAGGGCTGGAGAAGGGCAGAGAGGTTGAAAGGGCATTACAGAAAACCTGCATATGGACCAAATGTGTAAAAATAACCTACTAGGTGACTCTATTTCAATAGTTAATGGTACTAAACCTGTTCCTTTAGATGCACAAAGCCAATAAATGCTTGTACTAATCTTTGAATGTCATTAAAAAAATTAAGTACAATATTTTCAAGTCTGAAACATTCCAACATAGTTCATAATTAAGTATTTCAGGATATCAGGAATATAGTCTCCCCAAATGTGTCTGCAGAGCAGACAAACTCTTCAGGTTCCCAAGCTTGGCTGTTCAAGACACTGCCATGGAGAAATGCATTCAAACTCTGCAGTGGTGCATTTCTACACCAAAAGCTTGTGACTAAGAAAACATTCTGAGTTGCCTTATCCACCTGCAAACAGTATTTCACAAGGTGTGCCACCAATATTTTTTGGAAGTGCCAAGGAGAATGGCATTTGAGTGCCTAGTTGCACTGACTTTTGCTTTCTCAAATTAGCATCTCTCCACAGGACTTCCAAGTGGTGAGTGTTGACAGTGTGGAGAAGGGAAACAAAGGTAAATCACTGTTTAATGAGGAGCAAGGCATTCATTAGAAATGAATTACACAGATGAATGCAATTCATTTTGTTACAGCTAGAAATGGATCTCTTGTAGGAGAATGGTGATATTACAGCCCAAGGCTATGTAAAGAGAACAGGCAGAGAACATGCAGAATAAGACATTAGACAACCTGAAATGAAATGCAGATGGTAGCAATAAATACTAAGACAGATGCAAAAAGAAACAGATAAACAAGAAAAAACTGATAGGCTTATTTTAGATCATTCTCCATTCCCCAGAGCACCATGGATGCTTATCCCAGTAAAACAAAAAGGCAATCCAACTGTTGCAGCTTTGAAAAACAGATCTCTGTGTTTTCATTTATCTGGCAAACGTAGGTTCATCAGAAAAGTGAGAAAACCCAGTTCTACTCTCAGGGAGGAGAAGAAAGTAAGAGAGCCCATCTTAGAGGAAAAAATACAAATTTCCATAGGAAAGGAGAGACCTCAGGAAGGGTATTGGCATCTTCATGGCAGGACAGAAATTTAAGAATAAATAAATCCATATTGAATTAAAAAAAAAACCAACCAGCAAACCAACCCTTTTTCTGTGGCTATATATTTTGTGGCTTGTATCTGTTAAGACTGAGGAGTCCTTTACAAAAACATGTTCTCACAATTCCTCAGAGGCAGAGCAGCACACACATGGTGCAGAGCCAGCTTCCCTGCACTGCTTTGCCAAATCATCTTCCACAGAACGTGCAGATGAACTCCTTCTACGTTGAAAGAATGCAGATCAGTTTCTGTGCTCTGAAATAACCCTTGGCCTCACAACAAGATGGACACGATCCAATTGCTTCACAGAGTTTAAAAAAATAAAAATAAGAATGTGTTCTGGCAACTAGCTGAAGTCACCAGTAGCCAGAATCCCATGCAAACTGGAAATGGACACTAGCTGTCCTTCCCATGGCCAGGGAAACACAGGAGTGGAAACACTCATGGAAAGGGGTCACAGGAGTGGGACTCAGCAAATACTTTCTTAAGAATAAAAATTAAAACAACATTAAACAATTTAGAAGACTAGAAAAACAGAAAGATTTATCTTTTTTTTTTTGCTTTTTACTTTTCAAGTCAATGTGTAAAGGTTAAGAACACTTGCTATGCACTGAACAACAGAAATTAAAGACAATACCCAGTTTGGGGTCAAAGAAAATGATGAAATCATCTGAATTGTTTCTCCACTCCCCAGCTTTTCAGTTTGCCTGTTAAATTTATGTTTGCAAAACTTCACTGCTTTGTTTATGTACCTTCTTATAAATGGTTATCTTGTACATTACTGCTGTGAACTATCAACACAGTTCTCTTTCATCTTTGGTAGATCCCTTCATTTGGCTTTTTGATCCTACTGCTTATCCTGTCAACTGACTGGTGAGAAAGGAACTCTTTCTAGCACAGCATTTGAAGAAACAATGGAGAAAAAGAGTTTATAGAAGTTAAAGCTCACTCAATAAGCAAATAATTTTTTTATTCCTCTGCCTTCCAACAACAATAGATATAATATTTTCTTACATATGTTCTGGTTGTTGTAGGCCTCTCTGTATCTAACACAATTCATCCAGTGTGTTGGATATGAAAAGGCCTTTTGTTTTTCTTTTTCTTTTTTTTAAGTGCATTTCTAACCTCTGTTGTCTTCTGCATTAGCTGCAGATAGAGCCAGAAAAATCTCATTCTGAATTTGAGGCTAATGCTGGAGTACTGGCTCTTGTTCTGTAAATATTACTGGAATTTGGGAAGGGGTGGGAGGGAGAGAGAGGAAACCAGGGGGAGGGGGAGAAACAGGAATGGGCATTTAGAGCAGCTTTTCTTAGGGCTCTCTGTTGTTGTGCCAGCCAACATAAGACAGGTACAAAAGAAAGAATCC
>VYZU01018468.1:18962-30573 GCA_013401355.1 Ceyx cyanopectus | reverse complement strand
GCAAAAAGAAACAGATAAACAAGAAAAAACTGATAGGCTTATTTTAGATCATTCTCCATTCCCCAGAGCACCATGGATGCTTATCCCAGTAAAACAAAAAGGCAATCCAACTGTTGCAGCTTTGAAAAACAGATCTCTGTGTTTTCATTTATCTGGCAAACGTAGGTTCATCAGAAAAGTGAGAAAACCCAGTTCTACTCTCAGGGAGGAGAAGAAAGTAAGAGAGCCCATCTTAGAGGAAAAAATACAAATTTCCATAGGAAAGGAGAGACCTCAGGAAGGGTATTGGCATCTTCATGGCAGGACAGAAATTTAAGAATAAATAAATCCATATTGAATTAAAAAAAAAACCAACCAGCAAACCAACCCTTTTTCTGTGGCTATATATTTTGTGGCTTGTATCTGTTAAGACTGAGGAGTCCTTTACAAAAACATGTTCTCACAATTCCTCAGAGGCAGAGCAGCACACACATGGTGCAGAGCCAGCTTCCCTGCACTGCTTTGCCAAATCATCTTCCACAGAACGTGCAGATGAACTCCTTCTACGTTGAAAGAATGCAGATCAGTTTCTGTGCTCTGAAATAACCCTTGGCCTCACAACAAGATGGACACGATCCAATTGCTTCACAGAGTTTAAAAAAATAAAAATAAGAATGTGTTCTGGCAACTAGCTGAAGTCACCAGTAGCCAGAATCCCATGCAAACTGGAAATGGACACTAGCTGTCCTTCCCATGGCCAGGGAAACACAGGAGTGGAAACACTCATGGAAAGGGGTCACAGGAGTGGGACTCAGCAAATACTTTCTTAAGAATAAAAATTAAAACAACATTAAACAATTTAGAAGACTAGAAAAACAGAAAGATTTATCTTTTTTTTTTTGCTTTTTACTTTTCAAGTCAATGTGTAAAGGTTAAGAACACTTGCTATGCACTGAACAACAGAAATTAAAGACAATACCCAGTTTGGGGTCAAAGAAAATGATGAAATCATCTGAATTGTTTCTCCACTCCCCAGCTTTTCAGTTTGCCTGTTAAATTTATGTTTGCAAAACTTCACTGCTTTGTTTATGTACCTTCTTATAAATGGTTATCTTGTACATTACTGCTGTGAACTATCAACACAGTTCTCTTTCATCTTTGGTAGATCCCTTCATTTGGCTTTTTGATCCTACTGCTTATCCTGTCAACTGACTGGTGAGAAAGGAACTCTTTCTAGCACAGCATTTGAAGAAACAATGGAGAAAAAGAGTTTAAAGAAGTTAAAGCTCACTCAATAAGCAAATAATTTTTTTATTCCTCTGCCTTCCAACAACAATAGATATAATATTTTCTTACATATGTTCTGGTTGTTGTAGGCCTCTCTGTATCTAACACAATTCATCCAGTGTGTTGGATATGAAAAGGCCTTTTGTTTTTCTTTTTCTTTTTTTTAAGTGCATTTCTAACCTCTGTTGTCTTCTGCATTAGCTGCAGATAGAGCCAGAAAAATCTCATTCTGAATTTGAGGCTAATGCTGGAGTACTGGCTCTTGTTCTGTAAATATTACTGGAATTTGGGAAGGGGTGGGAGGGAGAGAGAGGAAACCAGGGGGAGGGGGAGAAACAGGAATGGGCATTTAGAGCAGCTTTTCTTAGGGCTCTCTGTTGTTGTGCCAGCCAACATAAGACAGGTACAAAAGAAAGAATCCAGCAAAAAAAGCAAAACATGCAGTTTTGAGACAGAAGAAAACCAGGCTACCAACCAAAAGTCTGGACAAGCTGCAATCCAGTGCCTGAACCTAGAGAACGTGCTGAGAGAGAAGGGCAGCCACAGAGCTCAGAGCTTCACTTTGTAATGACCCAAATAATTTCTCTGGGCTTTGTCCACAGTCACTGAAACCATGCTAAGGGTTAAAAGTGAAACCTTCCCTTAGGTGGCCATGAGAGTCATGGCTTTTCCTAAATATGGAATAAGTGGATCAGTGACAGCAGCTAGAGAACTGGCAATTCACACATCTAATGAGGTACCTGTAACAAAACAATGCAGGGTAGAAGCAGGATACAAGAATGGACAGCACTGATCCTCTCTGCTCTTTAAGGTGGGACATGCTGTAAGACACATGGAAACTGGGAAACACTGCTTTGTGCACAGCACAGCAGGGAACACTGCATTCTGTGCCTGGATACACACAACGAAGCAGGCTGGACTAAGTGCACTCCAGGAGAGGGTCAGATGTGAAGAGATCTTGCCAGTCAACTCCACAAGGTGCTGAAGTACCAGGCTGAAGAGCCAGTGCAGGTGACAGCATCTGGCCCCAAACAGCCACCTGACTAAGGTGTTTGGGTGGTAAGAAAAAGTGAGCTGTGGAGAAATGTCAGGGTGACTGGGAAGATGTTTGGCCTCTCAAGTGCTGAAATAGGGAAAAGCCAAAAAAGCAACTTTGCATTAGAGAACCTGTATCATCCAGCAAAGGCTAAACTGTTCCTGGAATGTGTCCTTCACTCAGGACTATTTCAGTGTCAGGATGGATGGATCCAGGCCAAAAGGTCTAGAGTGGCAGGGAACTGTGGCAGACAAAGTGACTTTAAGAGGGGCAAGAAGCAAGTTGCTTAAACTCAAGTAGAAATACTTTAGTGCTCTAAAACTCAAAACCCTATTGTGGGATGGAGAATAAAACAGTGGAAATCTCAAGGTCTCCTGAAAACATTCCTTACTTTTTAATTTAGAAGTAAGGAACGAACTAACTAATCCCTTAAAAATATAGTTCAAACACTGGTTTTTTTCCACCTTTGGAGCAAAACTGGAAAAGCAGAGGAAGAGAGCTCTGCACTCCAAATGCATGAAGGATGGCAGGTCTGGGATCAGTTCAAATAAGGGGCTTGGCAATGCTATAAATCTTACAGTAATAAACCAGAGGAACCTTGAGCAAAATTCATCCTTCCCTTAAGCCTTCAAAAAAATTCCACCCCTTGTGAAAAATGATATGCTGACAGATGAAAAAAATTTAGCATTGCCCTTCCCATTTCCAGGCATAAACCCAAGCCATATGGACAACACCTGTACTGGATTCCCCCACACTGCTGCACTGAACTGCTTTGCTACTGCTTTAGCCAGGTTGCTTCTCCAGAGCAGGTCATCTCACCTGCCCCAGCAGATTGTGCAACAGTTACAGTTCATTAAGTAAAAGACACTGAGAAGCAAAGAAAAAACCCACAACCAAAAGTAAACCTGGTGCTTCAAAGCAAATACACACACCAAGCACCACAGGGCAGGGGTTCCTAAGTGCCACTTAAACACAAACAATAATCAATAGTGCTGGGACTGAGAAGGAAAACAGCCACCTAGTTTATTTGGAACTGGAAAAAAAAATAAATTGCAAATTACTTTCTTTGTTAATTTAATGCAAACATTAAAGGACTTTAACGGGAAGAGCAGAAGGGATTTCAGAAAACAGAATGATCTTGCAGGCTCTGGAGATATTCGGGATACAAAGGAATTGAAACTTGTCCCATATAAAGCATCTCTGAGCTAGCAGTCCAATGAGATTAAGGCCACTACCAAAGAAGAACCACCTCAGGACAGTGACAGACATCACAGGATAATGGACAGCAGGAGAAATGCAAAAGTGATCTGAAGAGAGCAGGTGTCACCAAATGTGATGCAGTCAAAAGAAGGGGGGAATGATGCGAAAGAGGAGTCAGTTGGGTGCTGGCACACATTCCAGGAATTGGATAGTGTGATATTATTTTACCTTTATTTTTTTTCAGACTAGAAGAGAGCTTTCTCAGGACAGAGAAAAAGAGCATTACATAAATAATCATAGGGCAGAGTGAAAACACTACATGAAGTATATTTAGTTGGACAGAAAGGTAAATGTGCGTGTAAGCAACACAGCAGATGAAGTGTAAGAGACAGTTGGGAATGACAGAAAAGATTATTCCCTCTCCCCACTCTAAGACCAGGAGGAATAAGACAAAAATAGTAGGAACATATGTTGGGCCATCCCAAGTGTAAGCTCAAAAAGATTTCTGCTAAGGATGTCAGAAATGGAAGCTGGCAACAGATTTAGGTGAGAAAAATTAGGAATAAAAAGGTAGAGTTGCTAGTATCACTCCCCAAAATTAAAAGACTAAGTAGTGCTGCAGCACTTCCCTAGAAAGAGAATTACAATAACACACAAACAAGCATCTTAGCAGAGCAAGAGTGAGCAAAGAATTCAGGGCAGAACAACATATCAAGCAGCACTGTGACAGGCAGGGCCAATAAGCACGTGAAGGTGAAGACATGCTCTTGAGGAACTGGCCACGAAGGCTGTTCAATCTTGTGGAGTGAATTTCAATTAGGTGTAAAGAAGAGGAAACAGAGTGAAAATAATTCTTCATCAAATTGGGAAAAGGCAAGATAGAAGGGTCTTAAACTACCACTTGACAGGCTTAGAGATGATGGGTAAGATGGATGTGCCAGGAGCCTGAATCAAGAGTGCTGCTGCTGCTGCTGGAGAGCAAGCCACACCTTCATTGTACACAGGCACTACAGAAGGGAAAGGAAGATGAAGGAGCCAAACTCCTAGAAAAGCAGGAGACAAATTATATAAACAACTTCTGCCTCCAAGTTCTGTCTGAAATGCTACATCAAAACTGGCTCTCCCTCATTAATATTCAATATGATAATACAAGTAAATTCACAGAGCAGGGCCCTGCTGCTGCTCTCACAAAAACCAGAGCACACCAGCTACTGGAGCAACAAAGGGCTGAACGCACACGTTTTCCTCCAGTGGAACTACAGAGATTCAGTTTAACACTGCCAGGAGTGAGAGTTCCTGAGATGGAATCCCATTTCTAGTCCAATTTCTGAAGAAGGTGGTAGAATATTTTAGAATCATCTCCTTTTGCACATGCTCATTTATCAGCAGATTATTCAGATTTAGTATCAGCCCAGATGCAAGATCTGTGCTGCAAGAAAAACTTAAACTATATCTTTCTTATTTTCCATTGTTAACATCAAACCTATTTCTTAATTCAAAAGTTAATACAAAGTCTCTTCAAAAATAACTAACCCAAAGCAATACATCTCAAAACCAATACAGCTAGAAGGAATGATTAGCTTTTATTCTTCATCAGCAAAAATGCTCCCTTCCTTTAACTTTCAGTGGCACTGGTAGAGCACCTGACTGCAGAAGGAGCTGATGGAGCTGAACACTCAAAGCCATCCCACTGAGAAAGAGGAAACCAAGCTCTTCACACCACTAAGGACAGTTTTAATCCTGGATCCAATATTTACTCAAATACTGACCTTGAACAACTCAACCTTTCCATCTGCCTGTCCCACATCTACCTCACCACTGAAGTGTTGTGCAGATTTGCTAATATTTGTACAATACTCTGAAGATGTCAAACACAAAGGATTATAGCTATTATGGAACAACTCTCTTAATCCTCTACAATAAAAATAAATGCTATTACCATTAAATTAAAAAGAAACCCTGAAAACAAGCAGGATGTTAACACACCATCCTTTAAATCTTTCCTCTGTACCTACACACGAAAGTCAACTATGGGAATTATTTTGCAAAACTTTGAATGTATTTTCCAAAGCACTATTGATAATAAAAGCTGTTTCTTTCTTTAAATGTTCCAAAATTAAAGACATCAACAATCTCATTGACAACAGTCTGTCTGCCCTCAGTGCTCATACTGCAAGATGATATTAGGACCAATCCCTGATGATGATTTAATGACCACAAAGGCCACCAAGCCATGGAGATGCTGCCTGCCAGCTATCAGCAGGGAAACAGCAGCCTGCAAGGAGCTCTCGAGGAAGCCTCAGCAGCTAGTTCTGCCCAAGGAAGGAGTTTGCTATGGAAATAGTGGCTAAATAGAGGCATTTGCATTTTTTTTAGATTACAAAGAAAAATTACAATGTGGTTCAGCCTCTACTATTTTTAAATGGTTCCTTTAAAAAAGGCAAATAATTGTCTGACTGGCACTTAGGCAAACTACTGGGAAAAAAAAATGTTTTACTGTTGTTACAAAACCAAAACCATGAATTTACATTTTTTCCCCTTTTCACTTCCCTGCAAATTTTAGTGTATTTTAATTAGCATTAGTTACCATAGCTACCATAACCATACTACCTTTCAAGTCAATTCTATTAAAGTCCCAAAATTCATACTTTTACAGTATCAGAGTTAAGCTTATACAGCTTGTACAAGCATAACTGGTGTTCTGTGGCCCAATGTCTGTGCTAAGACCATGAGAAATAACTTTGTAGGTCACTTGTCTGTCTTCGTGTCAAAAAAAATAGATAAATGACTTGAGATTATTAGGATAAAGCAAAAATCAAATGTAACTGAGGAACAAGCAGGTCAGTTGAGAAGCATTTAAGACTAAAAATAAATAAATAAATGTATTTCCAGAATAAGCACAGTGATACAGGAGGAGACTAAACACAAGGGTAAAATCTTCTTGCACAGATATATCCCAGCTTTTTAACTCCTTTTACTGGTGCTTTATCCTGCTAATGATCTATAACCATCACCAGTATCATAAGGGTTACTCCAAGTCAATACTTAGCAGCCACAGTTTTCAAAGTTCCAAAAGCTGGGGCTTATTTTTGTTGCTGCCCCTTCATATGTGAATGTGCCATATTAAGACTTCAATATTGAACTAATTGAAATGACACAAAACAAACCCCAAGATTTTGTTTCTGCAGAAGCCCTTCATATCTCAGATATGCTCCTACAGCAGAATATAGAAGGGGAAAAAAACCCAAACCAAACAGGCATCCTTCATCCTAAAAGTGCTAAAAATAAAGCAGAAATGTCACAGAGAGTGTGAAATGTAGCTCTGAATATTCTCTATCCATACTGCCACTCCTATATCCAGTACTCTGTTTAAGAGTGGGATGTAGTTTCTCTGTTCCACAGAACAACGTGCTGCTCCTCTGCATGCAGCCAGATCCTTCAGCTGGGGAACAGGTAGCACAGCAGCAAAGTGCCAGCAAAGACTCACAAAGCCAGCCATGCACCTCAAATATGACTGTGGAGAGTTACAAGAAAAATAATTGCAATAAGGTTCCTGACTTCTTTATCCAGAGCAACACTTGGGATGACCCAGGAAAGCAGCTGCAGGAGTTTTGATTTCTTTTCCTCATGCCCTTTCTCCCCAGGTCCCTGTCACACACCATCTGAGCTGCCTGTCACGACAGGGGACAGACCCAGAGCTTTCTAGGAACAAAGTGTTCAACAAATGCTGGCCCCACCACAATAGCTCAGTCAGGATCCAGGCTGCCCTGGGAGAGGAAACACGACCTGTGGATTGACTGTGTGTGAATGTGGGATGGAGCCAGGGTGGGACCTGCTCCACGTGCTGAAGTCCCCAGGCTGCCTGAGCAGTGCAAGGAGGAAAAAAACCTCACAAAGCAGCACAAGGCTACAAAAATGCCCATTCAAGTTCTAAGTTAATGTTACACATCAAGACAACTTGTAAATTTTGTTTATTCTTGATGTAATTCAAGATCTCATCTTAAATTTTCACCTGTTCCACCACTTGACAGAGGGTCTTTACCCCATCCACAGCAAAAGAGCCTGTGCTTCAGCTGCTTAGTGCATATCCAACCTCAGCCTTACTCTAAACTCAGTCCCAGAATAATTTAATTGAATGTTGTTCTGGGAACAGAAATCTTACATCTTTCTGAAATACACAGCAAATTACCTCACCATGAGCTGTATGGTGTTGTGAAGATAAAAAAAATAAAAATAAAAAAAATATATACATATATATATAAATACCCTAACCTTCTATTAAAAAATGAAGCATATACTTTCATAAAGGGGCAAGAAAAAATATGTATGCAAAGAGGTAGTAACACATCTGCTGTAGCAGCTATGGAACCACTGTGAGAATCTGATGGAGATAGGTTTGTTATCATTGTGTGGGTGGAAAATGTTGAGGGCAACAGCTAGGAGAATAATTATTTACAGTGGTCTGGAAATAATGCCTCCAATTAGAATGTAGTGACTATTAACTCATTAATGAGCATAGCCCCAAGTAGTGAACTTTAACAAGTCCCTGAACCTCAGTTTCCCCACTGATCACTGTACAGAGCAAGAAAAGGCTCCAGCAGGGTCACTTGAGGATGATGCTGGCTCCTAGAAGGTGGATATGTTTCTAGACTGGACAAGCATCAAAAAGTTGCAGGTGGCACACACATTTCAAGAAGAGGGACCAGAAAAACTGCTCTGCAGCATTTTGAGGAGGACAGAAAGGAAGAAAAAAGAGTGTAGATGTTCAGAAAGACACAAACTTTTCCTGAAAAGCAGTCTACTCTTTTTGTATTCCCAACAAGACAGACCAGTTAACATCACCTCAAAAAAACCACTACACAGTGAAACTCCAGTGTGCTGAGCTACATTTTCCATCCAAGAGGCAAATAAAATTATTCCTTTATTGCTATACAGCATCAGTTGCCAGCTAATGAAATGTTGAACTTGCTATATGGCACAAAACAGGCATTTTCCTGTTCCTTCTATGGCTGAAAGGTCTAGATCTGGGTTAGCTGGGAGTTACCCTCTCTGGTTTGACCATTTCCAAGACAAGAGCATTTATCTCTTCAACACACAAAGTCTACACAATTACTTGATGGTCTGAGCATGTCCACCACATTTTTTTTTTCTTTTTAAATTTGTGATAGCTTTACAGCAATGTTCTCCCCTCTGCAGCCACAATGCTATTCCTCAAAAGCTTCCAACTACCCAGCCTTGCCACAGAGGAGCAGAGAATTGCTTCTGGACTCTTGAACAATTGTTTCGTGATCCCTCAATGCCCCAAAAAAACTTTGTACCAGGGGCATGAATATGAATTTCTCTGGGAGAACTCCTACTTTGAATAGGTAAAAGTTTGTAAAGTGTCAATTTCTTTAAACAGAACAGGAAAGGACAACTCTTTTCAAAAGAAAATGACACAACTAATATGGGTCTCATGTTTGTTCTTCCCCTACTCCTCCTTTTTTCAGGTCACTAGAAAGGAAAACTAAGTGGATGTTTCTCAGGCTGCACACAGTTTAATAATGAAAATATAAATAGGTGAAACTTTTCTTACTCAAGTACCTTTGTTAAATGGGTGTAAGAAAATTGGGTGCCATTCAAACTGTAAAAGAACACCGTGCAAGCTCAAAACAGGGATGTTATTTTCCACCCTTCCTCTTTTTGTTGTTTGATTAGTTTAATATCTGCACCAGGACTTTGACCCTGAAGCCTGTTCTTAATAGGGAATCCTTGGACCAAAGCAGTAAATCCTTGTAGTAACTGATGTGTTCAGGGAAGGATTCCTTCCAAAAATTCAGTATCAACTACATATATTATTTATATAAAAGAAACTTTATACTTATTTACCTTATTACTAAGGTAGGGTGGAATCCTTTCGAATGAAAAGTTCTATACTAGTTCGTGTGAAGTGTTACTGCAGACTTAGAAAATTATTTTTTAAATTAAATAAACAGCTTTCATAGCACCAGATTTGGAATGTTTGCTGTACAAAATTCTCATCACGTGTAAAATGAGAGTTGCTCACTATAAACTGAAAATTGTGCTAATGTCTTCATGTGAAATCAACTTATCCCCCTGAGGTTTTCAACCATAATGAAAACAAACACCAGTATTAAAGCTTTGGTGTGAAAGTGACAACTTTAGAAGCAACCTTTTGTATACAACATATGTTTAATTCAGTTCTGGTGTTTTCAGATGGCTCAAGGTAGACAGAATCCCAGAAGTAAGGATTAATTTGGTGGTCAGAAGTTTTCCAAGCATGTAAATGCCACATCTAGTGATATACATTGAGATGTGACAGATGTAACAAAGATAGCTCTGTGTTTCTTTGTGCTCCTGGCTCAGCAGAAGTTCCCACAGAAATTAAAATCTCTGGGGAGCAATTAGTGCAAATCATTAATACAGGTAACGAGTCTTGTTCTCTGGAGGACACAGAATATATTGGTCTGTTCTGGCTCAAGACAGATGAAACAAAGGGGAACTGAACAGAAGAGCACTTTTGGGTACTACAGACTGTCTGAACAAGGGACCTGACAAAGTAGGTGCACTTTCTGCTGGAAAACAGAGGCAACCTGGTAGGCTGAAGGTGTGAGAAAATGCCTGTTACTAAATCTTTCTCTGAAACACTTCAGTTGTGTTGAGATGAACATGAGGAACAGAAAGGGCATTGCTGTTGCAGTTCCTCAATGAGAAAGAGGAAGGTGAAGATGGGGATGCCTTGGAGAAGACACCAAGCACACCCTGAGCACTGACATGTTTTCCATGGATATGACAAGCAACTTGCAAGAAATACTTTGTGTACCAATATTCCTCTGCAATAGACAGGACAGAGAAAACACAGGCTCCACAGGACAGCAAAAACTTTGCAGGAGAATCTACCTCTCTGTAGGTTTAGTAGCATTCCTGAATTTACAAATACTCAAGAAATTGGAAAAACCTTTACAGAAACCTGACACATTTGCCTGTCTCTTGTTCTTTCCAGGCACCATTTATGGCCACTGCTGGAAAGAGGATAATGGAAAAAGTCACTGTGTTAGTCAGGGACCAATGGACCACCAGGATGAACTGGTTTGAGAACTATTGTTTTCAAAACTAAAATAAAATGTAAAAAGCACTAGCTTTACTTAACTAACACCAAGTTACTCTGTTTACAGCCCAGAACTCAGCACTGCTTTCTCAGAACTGGATACCTTCCAGCAGAGTTTTTTTAAAGCCCATTACATATTAGTGGGAACAGATATAACCAGTATTTCTCCCCAGGTGGAAGTCAGGATCAGAACCCAATGCCCCTTTGCTACCCAAGCTGACATTTCAAATGGTCATTGCCAGCTTCCAACAGCCTACTGGCTTAGTCCACACTGGCCAGTAATTTGCTACATGCAAACTACATTTCTATGTCAACTCTGACTATGGCAACCTCTCTTCTGTGGTTGCAAGGAAACTACAGAAAGTCTTCAAGGCAACATGCTGGCAGTGTCATGATCTGTGGACACTCACAGCACAAGTACTCTGTCTCTCTTTTTCTCTCTCTCTCAAGGGCTGAACTCATTTAAATGGTCTAAGTATGGGTTTATTTCTTCACATGCACTGGAACTGGTCCTCTTAGCTAGAGAGACATTCGCAAGTTAAACACGAAACAAACCGAATGCAGCAATACCAAGCTTAACAAGTGTCCTATTTAAAGGGCTGCTCTGCCTTCCAATCTGTGAAGTCACTTAAACTAACAAAGTGGATATAAACCAGCGCCTCTCGAATTTGGCTACGTGCTGCCAAACGGCAAAGGTATATCAATGACCCCATCCACTATAAATAGATCGTGCGCGAAAACCTTAACTTTTAAGTTTCTAATTCCGCCCCCCCGGCGCTGTGTAACGCGGGCACTACCACGGGCTATTGTGGGAACCGCTCCGGAGAACGCCCCGCACCTGGGAGAGCTCACGCAGGAGCTCGGCGCTGCCCCGCGGGACTCATCACCCCCTCCCCGCAACCCCTCACCTGGGCCTCGGGCCCCGCCGCGATGCGGGAAGGTGCGGGAAAAGCTCCCCCCTCCCCACCCCGGGATCTCCGTCCTCCCACCTCCCCGCGCCC
>VYZU01018468.1:0-18431 GCA_013401355.1 Ceyx cyanopectus | reverse complement strand
GGGCGGGCGGGGCGGCCGCGCCGGTCCCGCGCTCCCCGCTCTGTTATTGTTCCTCAAAATCCGCCTCTGCGCTCGGCTGAGCTCGCCTGGCCGCGCCGCCAGCCGGGCAGCGAGGCAGCTCCGGGCAGGCACGAGCAATCCAACGCGGAGCGACGCGAGCCGGGCTCGCCGCGCTGCTAGGGGCGGGGGAGGGGAGCGGGGCGGGGGGGGGGGGGGGTGGGGGGGGGGGGGGGGATGGCGCCGGCGGAGGGGCCGCGGGAGGAGCGACCCCCGCTCGGCTCCCCCCGCCTCGGCCCGCCCGGGGTCCGTGCGGAAACACCCCCTTCCGCCGGCCCCCGGCCTGTCCCGGGTGCTCGGCGGGGTGCGGGCTCTCTCTCGGCTCGTAGCCCGGCGATCCCGGGCCTGCCCCGGCTCCCCCGCAGCGGCCCCAGGCCGCCTCCGCCGCCGAGGGTGTCGGGGCCGCCGGGTGCCCGCGGTCGAGAGGCTTTCGAGGGTACGGCCGGGCGGGGTGTCGGCCGCTCCTCGCCAGGCACCTGCGCCGCAGGGACGGCTCCCGCGGCTTGGCCTCAGCTAGGGACGGCGGTGCCGGGGCTGACGGGCTCCGTTGCTCAGGCTCGTCTCCTCCAGTAAGGGCCCCGGGAAGCTCTTTTTACCACGTTAAAAACTCCTTACACGTGTTGGAGAGAAATAGGCCTTCTCCCAGCTCTGTGGAGTGCCACACTCGGGGGTCTGCTCCTAGGTCAGTGCCAACCAGTGCGGCAAGAAGCACTGGGGGGACCCGTGAGAGAGGAGAGGAGAGCAGACCCTTCATGGCCAAAGCACACGTCTGCCAAAGATGTATCAACAGAATCTCCACATCTGGTTTTACCTGAAGGTCTACAGGGTAAACCAGAACCACCTGCACTCAACGGTACCGTCCAGTGGTGATTGCTGGGAGAACACAGAGATTCCCTTCCCAGGAGAACAGGGAGCTTCCAACCCTCCCCACAAACAGTGCAACAGGGTTGAGAAACTCTGGGTGTGTAAGAACAAGAGCTAGAAACTCTGGTGCTGTGAGCACTAATTGCCAAGCTTTTGCAGAATGGGTATGGACGTTTTGCACTTGTATGGGAAAGAGAATAACGTGGCAACACTGTGTATGATTCACAGCAAATTCTCACCCACATTTTGAGTGCTGAGGTCAATTTTACCAAGCCCAGTCTTAGAACAGTGAGATGTGGAGAATTTAAAGGCAAAAACCTAAAAATAGGGCAGAATAAGTAACAAACAGCAGGTTTTTTTGAGCATCACTGGTTTTCTGTTTGCCAAAAGCCAACATAAAATGAAACCAAAGCACATGATCTTTTTTGTTCATATCACAGAGCATTTGCAGTACTATCTGTACCCATTACCATGAGCTGAACTGTGTTGAAGTTGTTTTTTTATAGTTCTCTTTTATAGACTTCTTAGTGCAATGGGCACAGACCACAAACTGGAAAGCCTGAAGGAACACTCTGAGCATTGGCACAGCTTGCCCTACAAAGCTGGTAGAGTTTCTCTCCTTGGAGACAACTCCAAAGCCACCTGGACATGATCCAGGGCAACCTGCTCTCAGTGCCCCTGGTTGAGCAGGGGGCTGGACAAGATGACCTCCCATGGTCCCTTCCGACCTCAGCCATGCTGTGAAAGTACCACAAACCCAGCAGAAGCCCATCTGTGCCTTAAGCAACACATGAAAACAAAAGGAATGCACCCAGGTAAAACCCATGTAAATATTTCACTAACAAGCTCTAAACGTCCCATGCAATAATGGCAGCTTTACTATTTTAGCAATTACAGAGTTTTGCAAAGGCTTCAGCTGAAGATGGGGGATTTAAATGGCTGTGCTTTATGTTAACAATAAAGGATTGCCAGACTGGTGTGTAATTACAGGCAAAAAGAAGTCTGCTACCAAGTATGGATGACAAATGTATTCAAGGAGCTAGGCTGAGAGGGAAATGAAACTCCAGCAAAGATGGTCTTGCTGATCAAACAGTAACAGCTGCTGTAGAGCTCCTGTCTCCTCTACATCACTGTACAGTGGAGGTAGAAGGAGCTGCAGAAAGGCAACCAGACTGATCCCTGGAATCACTCTGTGGACACAAAGTTACCTGAAGGAGAAATTTGTCCCTCTAGATTTGCAACATTGACTCTTGTGGGAATGTTCCTCTCCACAGATGGATTCTAGTAGCAACTTGTACAACTGCTGTCAGGGGAAAGGAATACAAACAACGGAGAAACTGGAAGTTACAGGGGAAAGGGAGAGAAGCTCAGGGCTTAAAAATTAGCTTGACTTGGAAGGGGAAAGATCTCTTCAGGTAGCAGGGGGGATGGGTAATCTGCCCCAGTGAGGGAAAACTGAAAGACTTTGTGTGAAAGCAACTGGTGTCACCCAGCAGGGGGTTTGGGTTGGGTTTTTTTTTTTGAAAGGAACTTTCTGAACTGGTATTTGCAACATTTTACATCTGAAGTTTCAACTGGAGCAAAGGCTGTAAAGTTCTTTATATCAGCAGTAACAACAACAACAAAGGTTTCAAATCCTTCAGAAAAGCTGTTAAACAGTTCTCCAGTGAAGGACGTTTTGGGGAACAGATGAAGGGTTGGGATGATAAATGTGTGTTTACACTTGGTCCCCAGCACACACGTTGAGCCAGAAGGCATTGCAGTGCTAAAGAATTAATAATTATCCCATACGTTTCTCTTCTGCCTACAAGGAACAGTGTTAATTTCTGTCTTTAAAAATCTATAAATAATCTACACTGCTTAGCTGTGAAGCTGAGGAAAAGATCCATTTCAGCACAGAATGAAACACAAGAATTGTCACTCCTTTCTTTTAGACCTTGCCCATTTCTACACTGAGAATGGCTTGAGGGTTAAAGATGCAGAGCTATTTTAAAGGTGTAGATTTAAAAACTCATTGTTAAGGGAATTGCTGGATCCTCACCAGATGTAAATCCTCCAGCAAGTCCAGCTTTTTCAGAACAACCCTGCTGAGAGGTCGATTGTCATACTTCCAAAAAACAAATGAAGTCTCAGCTTAAAAAGTGAAAGTGTCACTCCAAGAGTCAGGAAACCACAACACACAGTCCTGGCTCTTGTGGGACTCCCAAGTGGCTGTTTCCTGGAGCTCTACCTATATTTTTCTGCTGCTACTTTTCTTGAAAAAGTAAAAAAAAGTGTCAAAGCAAAAGCTGGTTCCTGCTGTTTTGATGTGCACTCTCTTTTCCCTTAAAGATACAAAGTGAAAAGCTAATAGTTCCAGTAATAGTTACTCAGGTGCTGACTCTTCCCCAGGAAAACATTAAAATTAGGCTCAGTCACATCACTTTCATGCTTAATACCAAACCCTCGGGGTTTATACTGATTCTAAATCTACTGATAAAGAAATTCCCATTTTCTTTCACCATCCAAGCAGAGGTGCTTCACTACTACCTGACTGCTCAGCAGTCAGAATACACTGGACTGCTGCTAGGAATCCCTACACAACCAATATGAAGTTTAGAATACTACTGTTTTCTTGTGAATTTATTTATCCTCTAGTAGTGCATTTCTCACACAGTTGTTATCAAATTCAAATGTACCCTGAAAAAAAAATATACTCAATTTTTTGTTGTTTGTTTGTTTCCAGCTAACACTGTATTTTAACAGTGGGAATTCAAGTCATAAAGCTTAAAGAATAACTCAGGTAAAAATGGTCAAGAACTGAAGACTGTTCAAAGGTTTATGTATGTACACACATACAATCTACTCACCATCTGGTTAATTTTTACCAAGGACCTCATCATAGGGTGGTCAGAAGATGCCTCCATTCCACAGTATCTCATTTTTTATCTTAAGATAAAGTGCAAGACAAACTAATTTCTGGGTATAAATGAATCTTCCTCTAAACAAAGCCATACACAGCTCCTAGGTGTTTTGAGATAAGAGTTGTTTGAAGGGAGGAAATAGCCAGACAAACAGAGCAGAACAGGCATTCCAGGGGATTGTTCCCTTAAGATAGAATTTTTAACTCTCAAGACACTCTTAGCACACTCTGCTTTCAGTGTGACAGTGATTGCACATACAATTTAAATTAAAATAAATTAAATAAAAATAGGTCCAGTTCCTGTATGATCCTAGAAGATGTGTGAGAAACTACTTGTGTCCACACATCATTTTCAAAGCAATCTAATACCAAGAGAATAGTATGGGAACCTAGATTACATAGATAAATTCTTAAGATTTCATCTCTTGAAATCTATGGCCTTACACCATCCTCAGAAGAAGAAGAGCATCCCTGCAAAGCTATTTAGTCCCAATTCCAGAGAGTGATCTAAACTTTCTGGGGGCTGAGGAACATACTCAATTCATCTTTTACATTAAACTTTCATGTCCTAACAGAATTCTCTTTCAAATAAATGAAACCTAAAGAACACTTTATGGATCCTTTCACATAGGAGTCACTTATTTCCCATCTGGTATATTCTGTAGCATGAAAAGGTAATGATTAAACCAAAGTGACCACTGGAGAAGGCACTTTCCTCACTGTTAATGACTGGCTGGAGAAGCCAAGGGCCAAAGAAAAAGCCAGACAGTCATTAACTGCTGAAAATTCCTGACCTAAAGGTCATTATTACTATTATAAAACTGGAAAATGAGAAAGTAATTATTTCCTTTGGGTTTTTATATGTATTGAAAAGATAAAATTCCAGTGTCCGTTGCTGTGGATACTGGTCTGTAGGATACTTATCTCTCCATTCTGGCAGGCCATGCAATGGTCAGATCTGAGAATGGCAGCCCTTCTAATGTTTTTTTTTTGCAAAATGTATTTCCCTTTCCAAATGTCAGGTTAAATGTGCCCACAGAAGGGCAACGGGCACCAGGAGATGCTGCCAGTCAGCACCACCTTGCCATGGTGTGGAGCAGTGATGAAAATACTGCTGTTGCAGCCCAAATGATCTTTATTGCATCCATTGATGGCTTCATCCTATATATTTTCAGTCTATCTGGAAACTTTATCAGAGATTTTTCCCTTTCCTTTTATAAATCAGACTTTTCCCTGGCTTTTGGCAGGCATTTTACAACCGTGACTCTAAAAGTAGCTCTGCATACACAGGTTTTGCACCACTGCACCAATTTGATTCCTTTTGTACCTTAAGATGACAAAATGACTTTCATTTGGGAAAGACTAAACTATTTTTGTAACCTTTGGGCTTCAGTGTAAAATATCATGACTAGACACTGCCTGTGATTATGTTATGCTTTAGACAGAGCTTCTGACTAAGATGTTATTAATGACCCTTTTAAATAACATTTCCATTTTGGTTTTCTATCCTCACACCTCTACAGCACCAAGGAACCTGTATTTATATCTCACACTGACAGGGAAAACAATCCTGCAGCTCCTTTCTCTAGAGACTTACTCTGCTTGAGAGGTTCACTCAAGTAATATGGGATATGCATGGAAGAAAAGGAGGTTAACTACTTCTGACTGCATTTTTTCCAGGATGTTACTTCCACATACTTGACTTTCTTTCAGAAGTTTGATTTTAGCAGGACAGAGGACAGGCTCTAGAGCTGGTTCTTGCTGGTTTGAAAGGTTCTTGACAATCCTCCTCATCAGGGAGGGGATTGTGTTGAGGGCAGAGTCAAAACTCCCTAAAAGAGTATCTTTTCACACTCCAGTGCTTTTTAATTCATACTCTTGTCATGCTCCTTCTAATCCCCTTTCAGGGCTAGCTCCATTTCAGTATGAAGTGAGTTCTTAGAAGACATTCCCAGGAACTGGTGCTCACTTCTCACAACTTCAGAAGGTAGAGTTTTCTACTTCTAATGAAAGTCACAATTGGAGATGGAACAGAAGCTCTTCTGAAGAACATCGGCTAATGTGAGCATGTAAAACCCTTTTGTGGAAGGTGAATGGGAGATAAAAGAGAAGGAATAATCCTTGGAATATTTCAGGAAAGTGCCTTCCTCAGCCATGTCTTGTTAATAATCACATTTAAATTAAAAGAACTTAATTCTTCACAGTTGGCAAACTGAATGTTGAAGCTGCTGGAAACTGAAAGTGCAAGTGCTCCCAGTACAAGAACTGTTGCTTAAATCCAGATATTTTTATTACCTGAGCTGCACTTGGTCTGTGCTAGTAGATGAATTAAACACAAACCACACAACAAGCAAATGTTAAGTGGAAGGAGTTGCTGACACTCAACGCCCAAAAAATCCTGCCATGGGATAACTGTGATAGACCCCTCTAGGAATTCTATTTCTTCAGGGAAGAGTAACTCCTTTTATCTCACACAGCATACTAAATCAGCATTCATCTTTGCCTCACTTACAAGGAAGGTCTTCCCTCAAAACAGCAAATGGCATAAGAAACTAATAACCCAAGAGGTGTTTAAAACCTCAAGGGGCTTCCTGCTTTGCTGGTATTTTCCACAAAAGCCTCAGCAACATCTATTGTGCAATAATATTTAGCATTCAGGGGAACCAGGATCTTTTTTTAAGTGTGATCAGGAAGGAGGGCCCTTCATAGGCTGTCACAGTGTTCCTCATAACAAAGAAAGCTTTGTTTCATAAAGAAGTCTCTTGTACAGGAACCCTCCAGGGAAATGACAGGTTTCCGTTTTTTAAACAAAGACAGGAATTTTTGAGTTGGAGGTTCCCTTTAAGTACTCTTCTGACATGAATATGTTTAAGGATGCTCTATCAAGCTCAGGCATGAAATGTCATCCAGCCGTTAGTATATTTCTATGCAAATACAGCTGGGGAAGCTAATAACTCAAATCTGCATTTCTGTCTTTTTTTTCCCCACATTTCCAGCATGACACAACTTCCCATTCTTTCCGGGCTTGTCACTCACATTAGCCTCTCCTATCATTAAAACAAAGCTCAGGTTTTATTTGCCTCTTGCTTAAATTCTCTACAAAGATCAAAGGTGGCCATTTGAATAAGCAATTGAATGTATACATTTTTATGCAGTTCAGTAGACTGATCGTCTCCTGGTAGGGATAAGAATTCTGCAAGATGACTGCAGAGAAACAAACCGTTCAGAATAGGAACTGGAATATTCTTGCAATGCTCTTCGGTGAGGATAGTGTGATATTAAGATTAGATCCTGCATATAATCACATTTGGATGCTTGTACACACAGCCTGGCATTTCTTTGCTGTCATAAGCTTTGTATGCAAAAACACAGCAGTCCAGTATTTTGAAGATACATCGTCTGCAGATACTACACAGTCCAATTGGATGAAAAAATAATGTCAGTGAAAAGAAGAACCTGTCTGGGGCACTGCAGCTACAGACCTCGCTATATCCATCATAAATAGTTTTACTATTCTGAGGACTGAAAATATTGCAAACCCAGTCTTTCCAAAACAGCCAGAGTAACCGGGGCTTGTGTCCATCCCTCAATCCAATCTTGGTGCACAGATTGACTCATTGGGAACTGTAAATATTTCCATATTCTTTCAAATTCTCTGATGTGCTACACACAGAATTTCTTCCGAACGGCCTGAGTTTTCCAAATTCACTCCCTTTTTATTTACCAGTATGTGTAACAGGTAATAAAATAGAAAAGATAGGTGAGCAGACAACAGGGATTATATTACAAGCAAAAGTTGGCAACACTGAGAATATATCACACTATTTAGTGAATGTAGCTATAAGGCAGTTATCAAAAACCTGCAGTTTTTATCCAAAACACAAGAGAGAAAAGACCACAGAGCAAAGGAAGTCTGAATTTTGTTTAAGGGCTAAAAGAGAAGCAGCACAGTGCAGCAGCTCAGGATACTGCTCTAAATAGTTAACTGGTTGGGAAGTAAGCTAATAATGGTTTAGATAAATTTTCACCTATGAAAAATGATGAATTGACACATTTCTTAACAAGTGAGGACAGTTCAGTAGACACCATTATCTGCCTTGCCTCTGACCTGGAGGGACTAGCTCGACAATGAAAGCACAGCCAGTCTCCAAGGGTAAGGCAGTCTTTAATCCCATTGTGTGATTACTAGCAAGGACACCAATTATAATTTAACAAAAAGGGAAGAGAGCAATTTCATTATACTGAAGCTTCTATCTATACCTTCATGATCATTTGCTGCCCACAGAGGCTCTTCTCTGGTTTTGCACACCATGTGTGACACAAATAGTTTGATTTTCTCCAATCACTCCTGACCAATATCACTTTGGTTTTGTTTGCTTGTTTTTAAATCTGTTTATCAAAAAGAACAAGGACAGTAGCCATTCTTGTTCACACCTCACATTGTGAAATGCACTCAAAGATAAGTTGGCCCTAGAAAGGACTCCAGTGGACCTTCAAATACCTATATGCAGCTTTAGAATCCAAGAAATCCCAGAGAGTTATTGCTTACCCTGCAGGGCTGTCTCAGAACAAGATCTCAAATACCATCTGTGCTTAGTGTGGAAGCTGCCAAAATCCCATCTGCAGAAACCATGGAGCACAGAGCATTATAACTCCCATCCTCCTCTGGAGGAAAGATTGAAAGAGGATCCATCTTCTTACTTTAACAGCCTGAAATTCTTCCTCAAAGGTAGGTTATGTAAACCTCTTTCAAAGCACAGGCTGAGAGACTCCTTGCACAAGCAGCCAGCAAGGCCAGGAGGACACCACAGTGATGTCTCGTCTTAGATTGATAACCTCCTTGCCTGGCTTTGGTTCCCTCACCTGGCTGAAGGGGTTCAGACCCCCCTTCTGCATCTCCAGTTGTAAAAAACCTTCTCTTCTTCTAGACACACAATTTCCTCAGGTCAAAAGCCCCAGGAAAGGAATGCAGGTCTCCCAACCTCAGTCTCAATGCATTATCCTCCATCTGACTTCCTATAGGTGACCAGGCTATTGTAGGGGAACATATTTCTTCTGCTGAGAGCAAACTACTTTGAATGTGCTCCTGCTCACCAACTGTAAGTGCACATACATGCAGCTCATTTGCAGGAAATGTGATTTTCTTCAGTAATTTTTTAGAAGTTTACTTTTCCAGAAAGAAGAGTGTTGTGAAGTGGGAAGCAAAAAATGTAATTAATAATTAGACTTACTCTTAAATCCCTCAAATAGGTTCCAGGTTATGTTTCTTCTGACAAAACATTCTCTGGCAGCACACTTGCTGCTCTTACAGCATGTTGTGTGTTTTGGCTTGTCTGGGGTTTTGTTTTTTTACACCTTCAGATTTTCAGACAATTGGAAGTGAAAAAAACATTTACATATGAATGCCCCATTTTATTTGTTTTATGTTTTGGGGTTCTTTTTAATCATAGTCCTTGATGGAATAGCAAGATCAATATAAAGTCATATTATTCCTATAGGAAGGTTAAGAAGAATATTATAATTTCCTCTGTCTTAACAATTCCTCCAACATCCCTCTGGCAGCTCTGTCTTTGGGATGCTATTTAATAAACATTAATGGAAGACCATCTATGGTCCAAAAAGTATTGATGAATAGTTTATTTTCTTGGAAAGCAACATGGGTTTCAGTATGGAACTTTCAAAGTTTAACAGTTTTGTTCCTAGTGATAGAATTTACCAAGTCATCTCTAGGCAATTAAAATCTATTCTATAGTTTAACCTTTGGATGATGTATAAATACACACAGACACTCCTACATGGCAATTTGTCTGTGAATTTATAAAATGCTAACGTTATAGTCAATAAGTCAACAGTCTGCAGTGGTGAATTATGAATCAGAAAGAAATCTAGTTCACATTCAACCTGGATAGAAGGCTGATAAGAATTCCCAATGTTCTGTGTGGGACAGTAAATTTCAAAGACGGCTGCATTCTGCTCCAATAACCATGATCTGCACAGCATGTTCAGGTATTGTTGGAGAGATTAAAAACACAAAAACAGAGCAGAACAGCTCAGCATCAGATAATCACAAGCAATTCTATGTCAGCAACAGACAGCTGGAGACATATGCCAGCAATATTGCAAAAGTGGTAAAAGGGAGATTTTGTGACAGCAAGGACGTGGGATTCATACATTAAGCTAAAACTCAGCCCAAAACATTGTAATTGCTGTTCACGAAGGAGAGCTCTGTGTCATAGTGTTGAGAAAGTCTACCATTTGGCATAAAAATATTTAAAGCAAAAATTAAGCAGAAGCAGCTATATTTTTTTCTCTCTCTTAACACTTTGCAAGATGAACCTCTATATTTTCATGATATTATCTTGGACAAAGAGATCAGTTGGATGAGCTGTCCAGTTACATACCAAACTCATGCTTTGTGAATATTTTGTGTGAAAAAGCAGCCTGATGGAATTTTATCTAACAATATTTAAAAGTTTTCACTTAAAAAAATGCAGTTTAAAAAAAAATGAACAATGTTGCTTTGTTGCAATTGACCTAGCTTGAATTATTCTGTTACTCCCTTCCCCTTGAGTTTCACGTGCCCATCAACTATTATTCTTCTCTGATGCTCATGCCCATCTATCTTTGCTCTCCTCTTTCATCATTGTCATTTAAACATCTGATAAAAAGTGCCCCCCCAAAAAGGAAGGAAAAAAAAATTATTTGTTGCTGTGGATCAGAAAATAGGGAAAAATACTTAAGATTTGTGAGGCAAAAAATAATCTAACTTTCCACTGCTTTCTCTCAGCCTCCCTTATAGTCGCCCTCAAAACCTTTCCTTCCTTATTTCATAGCTGTCCATGTAAAACTGAGATTAAAAAATTCAAGGATGTGAATCTGAAAAAAACAAGTTTGCTACTTTCACAAACAAACATTTCTCAGAAAATCCTTCGTATGTTGGATTTCCTATTAAAATGCAAAACAGCTTGAAAATATTCACAGAATGTTCAGGGTTGGAAAGGACCTTGAAAGATCATCGAGTCCATCCCCCCTGCCAGAGCAGGATCACCTAGATCAGGCCACACAGGAACAGATCCAGGTGGGTTTGTAGTCTCCAGAGAAAGAGACTCCACAACCTCTCTGGGCTCACAGAGTAGAAGTTTCTCCTCATGTTTCCGTGGACCCTCCCATGTTCCAACTGCACCCATTGTCCCATCACTGGATGTCCCTGAGCAAAGTCTGGCTCCATCCTCCTGACACTTGCCCTTCACATATTTATAAACATGAATGAGGTCACCCCTCTGTCTTCTCCAAACTCAAGAGACACAGCTCCCTCAGCCTCTCCTCCTAAGGGAGATGCTCCACAAAGCTTCAGATGAGTTCACATCCCCTGCATATGAACAACAGTTCCAAGGTGATGTTTTGTAGAGGTGGTTACGCCTGGACATCTTCTGATTTTATTGCTGAGGCTCTGCCTTTGTATCTCAAGTGGATGTGCCCTGGGATATATGATAAGATTCTTGAAGCTGGAACTCTCAAGGAGGGTAATGGAGACAAGTGACTTGTGAAGACATTAAGGCCCAGCCCCCAAGGTCTTAGTGTTTTAGGAGTAGGATCTTGACACAGATTGAAGAACAATGTAACGCTGCAGGCACTGATGAAAGATTCTAAAAGCCAATGCAATAAGAGGCGTCAGCAGGGAATGGCAGATTGATGGCAACAACACATGCCAAAAAGTTCTGGAAAGAATAAAAATGTAGTTCTGAGTAAAAGGAAAAGAAGAAAAGAGGGGAAGCTGCAGGCCTCCAGCAACTTGCCTACGTATCGATGTGTGTCTGGGGCAATTCATCGAGCAATTTTCCTGACTGGGTTCTACGCTGATGCACTGAAGTTTGATGATGCTACTCAATCTAGTGCAGAGCTGGGGCTGACAGGATCTACCCTGAACTTCAACGTACTAAAACTCGAGCAGCTCATTGAAGCTCATCTTTTGGGTCAGTGGAGGTCCAGCACCCCCAGAGGTGCCCATCAAGTAATGCATAAAACCTGTTGTTTCCTGAACTGATCGTGGGCTCCTCCCTATGTAGCATACACCAAACACCTAGTACTGGTGTTCAAAGAGGATGAACTTGAACCTACACATTCTCCTTCCTCCTCAAATTAAGATGTCAATTAATATAATAGAATCACAGAAACAGAATCCTAGCAATGTCTGGGTTGAAAGGGACCTCTAGAGCTCATCTAGTCTAACCTCCTGCTGAGAGCAGGGACATCTGCAACTACAGCAGGTTGCTCAGAGCCTCCTCAAGCCCCACCTGGAATGTCTCCAGGGATGGGGTCTCAACCATCTCCCTGGGCAGCCTGTTCCAGTGTCCACCACTCTGATGGGGAAGAACTTCTTCCTTACCTATCATCTAAATCCACTCCTTTCTAATTTAAAAAGTTTGCCCCTTGTCCTTTCACTCCAGGCCTTTGGAAACAGGCCCTCTCCAGTCTTTTTATCAGCTCCCTTATATGGTAGCTTTTTTAAACAGACAAGCACATAACCTCTAGTTTTGGGATGTAGTGAACCACTATGAAAGCTAAACCTATCTGCAGAGAGGCACAAACCAGTGTACCCAGCCCAGGGATGGGCTCACAGCAATAGAGAGATGATACTGCAGCAGCACAGAGCCCATGCAGTGCCCTTCTACTGCCACAGACAGATGTGGCTGAGACAATCCTACATCTGACGATGAAAGTCTATTTTAACTTACGTTTGGAGTCACTACCATACAAAATACATTACAGTGGCCTCCACACTTCTCTCATCACCAGCTGGAAGCCAGCCCATCAGATTGGCACTGTTGGAGAAACACTAAAGCCACCTTGTAGTCTCACCTTACCCAGGCCAGAACGCTGGCTGCTGCAAGAAACATGAATTGGGAGGAAAACCAGAGCATTGAATACATTAATCAAAATGATCACCATTGCAAGATCTGCTAAGAACAAAGACAACAAATCCAAGGAAAGTTAACACTAGGAACCATTTGCAAGGCTCCATGAGTCAGATAATGAAATAACTGTCAATTGTAGACATGAACCTTTTGTGCTTTCACACAGTTTAAATATAAAGTAATTTGCATTCAGCAATCCAAGTCTCCCTGAAAAAAGATTAACAATAGGATTCACTTTCTTTCCACAACCTTTTTTCTCCCTCCCTTCCCCCCAGGGGTGGCTCTGATAAGGTCACCTTATTAATGCAGATCTCTGTTTTTCAGAAAGCAGCCAGGAGTTTAACTGTTTCACTGTGAAATGATCTATGAGATGAGAACAGTCCATTTTTTACCCCTGATTGATCATTTCAGCATGTCTAACAGCAAATCCTAAGGGACACCACTCAAATCCCTGCTTCAGAATGACCTAGAGACTCGATGCTAAAAAGTGTTGCGCTCCACTACACAATCCTTCATCTTTTTTTTTTTTTCAATTTAGCATTTTCCTCAGAACATAATAAAGTTGCCTTGCATCATTACAGTTCTCTATAGACAAAACATCTTATAAATAAGCTTATAAATAAAAAAGTTTTAACAGCTGAGAGCTGAGTGCCACTAGAGCCAGCAGAGGAGCTGAGACATCAAGCAGTTAATACCTCCTCTTCAGACACGAAGGCAGGAGCAGTTCTGTGATCTCAATTCAGGTGTCACAGCTTCTCATTGCCTTCCCTGGCCACCAGATACCTGTTGCCCTGCACTTAATAGCTTCTGATGGGAACTGCCTAGTGCCAGAGTCAGAGGCTCTGGCTCCAGATGATGACTTGAAAATAAAGCTATTGCCCCCCTTTTCTAAAGTTATTTACTGTATATGAACTCTATCTCAACTCCACTGTTGGGTGATTCTTCTCTATTCTGTATGCTTTCAGCCAACTTAATTTTGCTCTTTTTTTGGTGACTTTTTGCTGACACGTACAGAGACTTTAAATAAATCAGTACAAATATAAATAGCAATGGCTGGATTACAAAGGATTCTGGAACACTTGCGAGGGTAAATGAGCAGGCAGGCAAACCTACCACTGCCAGCAGCTGATGTAATATTTTACAGCATTGTTTGCCAGATTGCGTAAGGGAGAATTGTTGTCCTGTGAGCTTCAGCCTCTGTTTCAATCTGTTGAACAGTTCATCCATTTGATACAGAAAGTTCACAGAGAAACACCTGATGGCATTTTCAGGCAAAGATTCTCCATGCTAATAAATCCCAAATATCATATATACAGACCGTGCGAGATACAAGTCCAGGACACAGGCAGTGGTTAGAGTTTGGGAAAGAAACCTTGGGGACATTTTCTTTCTGTTGTCAGGAGTGTTTCAAAACAGATGGACATTACATCTACAAAAAGATCTACCACATCAAGAAAGATTTGACACAACTTTCCCTCTTTCTTTTCTTCATCAATACTATAGTAAAACACTGATGTATCATGAAAGTGCAATCTATAAACTCCTGTAATCAACTGATGGAGCAACATTAATTACAGAGACTTTGTATGGGTCACGTGCATCTTTACATCCCTTTATAAAACGCTGACAGATTCCCTATCTAAAATGGATTACAATCATAGGGGATGATCCTGCAAATGCCTCCTATTGACTGTAGCATTTGCTATCATGAGTAAGCCCACTGAAGCTACCAGAAACTCACATGGCTGGGACAAAAAGCTCTGATTCACATATATGACTAACAAAGATATTGAGGCCACAACATTTTTCATCTGACTATGCTTTTGCAGGCTGAGATGGAGACGGTTGACTCTTTCACCTTGAGAAACATCCCAGGAGAGCAGCCTGTCTGTGAGATGACACAGGTAAGAAGTACAAGAAAAGATAGTGGTTCCCCTCGGAAATAATCTCAAAGAAGGAAAAAAGAAATTTGGAAAGCTGTATCAGGAAGCCATTGGGTNCATCACCAGCTGGAAGCCAGCCCATCAGATTGGCACTGTTGGAGAAACACTAAAGCCACCTTGTAGTCTCACCTTACCCAGGCCAGAACGCTGGCTGCTGCAAGAA
This sequence comes from Ceyx cyanopectus, assembly GCA_013401355.1. Classification (NCBI taxonomy): domain Eukaryota; kingdom Metazoa; phylum Chordata; class Aves; order Coraciiformes; family Alcedinidae; genus Ceyx; species Ceyx cyanopectus. The sequence continues at coordinate 3,587 of VYZU01018468.1, read as the reverse complement.
ACATGAATTGGGAGGAAAACCAGAGCATTGAATACATTAATCAAAATGATCACCATTGCAAGATCTGCTAAGAACAAAGACAACAAATCCAAGGAAAGTTAACACTAGGAACCATTTGCAAGGCTCCATGAGTCAGATAATGAAATAACTGTCAATTGTAGACATGAACCTTTTGTGCTTTCACACAGTTTAAATATAAAGTAATTTGCATTCAGCAATCCAAGTCTCCCTGAAAAAAGATTAACAATAGGATTCACTTTCTTTCCACAACCTTTTTTCTCCCTCCCTTCCCCCCAGGGGTGGCTCTGATAAGGTCACCTTATTAATGCAGATCTCTGTTTTTCAGAAAGCAGCCAGGAGTTTAACTGTTTCACTGTGAAATGATCTATGAGATGAGAACAGTCCATTTTTTACCCCTGATTGATCATTTCAGCATGTCTAACAGCAAATCCTAAGGGACACCACTCAAATCCCTGCTTCAGAATGACCTAGAGACTCGATGCTAAAAAGTGTTGCGCTCCACTACACAATCCTTCATCTTTTTTTTTTTTTCAATTTAGCATTTTCCTCAGAACATAATAAAGTTGCCTTGCATCATTACAGTTCTCTATAGACAAAACATCTTATAAATAAGCTTATAAATAAAAAAGTTTTAACAGCTGAGAGCTGAGTGCCACTAGAGCCAGCAGAGGAGCTGAGACATCAAGCAGTTAATACCTCCTCTTCAGACACGAAGGCAGGAGCAGTTCTGTGATCTCAATTCAGGTGTCACAGCTTCTCATTGCCTTCCCTGGCCACCAGATACCTGTTGCCCTGCACTTAATAGCTTCTGATGGGAACTGCCTAGTGCCAGAGTCAGAGGCTCTGGCTCCAGATGATGACTTGAAAATAAAGCTATTGCCCCCCTTTTCTAAAGTTATTTACTGTATATGAACTCTATCTCAACTCCACTGTTGGGTGATTCTTCTCTATTCTGTATGCTTTCAGCCAACTTAATTTTGCTCTTTTTTTGGTGACTTTTTGCTGACACGTACAGAGACTTTAAATAAATCAGTACAAATATAAATAGCAATGGCTGGATTACAAAGGATTCTGGAACACTTGCGAGGGTAAATGAGCAGGCAGGCAAACCTACCACTGCCAGCAGCTGATGTAATATTTTACAGCATTGTTTGCCAGATTGCGTAAGGGAGAATTGTTGTCCTGTGAGCTTCAGCCTCTGTTTCAATCTGTTGAACAGTTCATCCATTTGATACAGAAAGTTCACAGAGAAACACCTGATGGCATTTTCAGGCAAAGATTCTCCATGCTAATAAATCCCAAATATCATATATACAGACCGTGCGAGATACAAGTCCAGGACACAGGCAGTGGTTAGAGTTTGGGAAAGAAACCTTGGGGACATTTTCTTTCTGTTGTCAGGAGTGTTTCAAAACAGATGGACATTACATCTACAAAAAGATCTACCACATCAAGAAAGATTTGACACAACTTTCCCTCTTTCTTTTCTTCATCAATACTATAGTAAAACACTGATGTATCATGAAAGTGCAATCTATAAACTCCTGTAATCAACTGATGGAGCAACATTAATTACAGAGACTTTGTATGGGTCACGTGCATCTTTACATCCCTTTATAAAACGCTGACAGATTCCCTATCTAAAATGGATTACAATCATAGGGGATGATCCTGCACCTCAGAGCCAGAGGCCTCCTGTGGAGGACCCTGAGTGGTGTCTTCTGGTCCAGCTTTAATTCCTGTTGCAAAAGGTAACAAACAAGGCAGGGAAAGTGGCACAGATGTTAGGACACTTCTGTGTCGTTAACCANGCTGAGACAAGATTCCATTTCTGTAAGGAAAACAAGGTTCAACTAGAACACATAAAAAAGTGGGGGGAGGAAATACCTGAATTTCTAGTTACAAAATTATTAGAATAAAATAAATTATATTCCAAAATTTACAACTAGAACAATGACTTTTTTTTTCCCCATTTGATGTCAGTTCTTCATACTTTTATAAATAATCAACTGTGGTCTTTTATGTGGTGTGTTTACCCTGATTATTCTGTTTTTTCTCTCTGTGTAAGTGTTTTTACTCTAATCTCCGAGATGTAAGGTTGTGTGGTATTTCATGCGCCAGTAGGGGCTAAATGCCGCTCTTGGAAAGATATACTTTTGAACTGGCAAGGAAAACATAATTGGCACTGAGCGTAAGTAGTTGTTATGTCAAGGTTGTCAAACCCATTCTGCTGCCAGCTCTTGGCCAGCATTCTGCCTAACACCAGATGGCATTGTTTTTCAGATGTTCTTGAATAGAGCAGATCATTAATTCCCTCTGGATTTGCTCAGACACCTTACATGATGAATTTTCCTGCCCACATGCCTGTGCATTCTGTAGAAATCCATTTTTATTCCTTTCTATTGTATAGAAATCATGTTTCGTTCTTAAAAAAAAACCCAAAAACATAGTCTATGTAAGATGTTCAACAAAGCTACATGATCTTTATTTTTTGAAGTGTTTTCTTTTTCAACATACAATTATTTGCAGGTTATCACTGATGGATACATAAATTCCACTGAAAGCATCAACTGTCATTCAGCAATAGCATGGCTTGAATATTTATTACCTTTTATTTATGTTCTATCTATTCTGTTTCATGGACAGGTAAGAATTCTAAGACACATTAAAAAATCATTTCCAATGATAAACATCCACAATGGCAAAATCAATCTCTTGTCATCTCCACCCAAAACAAAGCAATTCTCTCTCTGCTTATGTCCTTGTACTAGTAAAAAACTGAGTTTAAGGAGAGTTCTTGCTACAGTCTGAGTATTATCATATTTGTATTCCTTCACATGCAATAAAATCTCCCTATAAAGTCACCAATATCATGCAATGATCTGGGGGTAGAATAAAGCAAGGAGCTAAGACTATTGTAATAGTAATTAGCTGCAGTGTAGAGCATTATAAGGTTAAATTTCTGGTTGCTGGACCGAGTAACTATTTTTGCAGCACAGTGTAACTGAGAAAGGGGCTGATGACTATTCTGAGGTTTGTGTTAAGACTCTTGGTATGCCCAGTGTGAACAAGAGCATTCCCAGCACCATACCACACTGAACTGCCTTTACCTTCATTTGCCAGGGTAAAGTACTGGCTGTTGAACACTAAAAATACATTTTCAATAGCATGCTATGCAAATATCAGCTACATTATTCTGAAATTCCTACACTTCCTAAGTGTTTTTTTAAAAGTACATTACTGAGAGATACAGGTCTTTTGGGTTATAGGGTCTACACACAGCAACTTTTAGATGAAGCACCAAACAAGATTGGCTAGCAAAGATGCAAAAACAAAAAGGAGAAGGGAAAGTATTTTTAAATTACTGGAAAATACAACTTGAAGCCTGTTGAAATATATTCAAAGAATAAACTACATGAAAAAAAAAGGAATTAAATTCCACCACTACAGAGGTGGAATGGTGGCAATTATTGCAATAAAATGCACCATTTGGTTCACACTTCTTTCATTGGGTTGGGTTTTGTTTTTGTTTGTAATTTGAATGGGATATGCTGAGCTGAGCCTGG
>VYZU01018464.1:0-11567 GCA_013401355.1 Ceyx cyanopectus | reverse complement strand
AATAAAATTCACTTTGCTTAGGAAAAATATCTATAACAGTACCCAGCTGGCTGTATTTTCAGTATTAACTGAACAAACTGAAGAGGCTATCTTATGAAGGCTTGAGTTGTGACCCTAGCAGTAAGCAGGCACTGTAAATACAGCTATTAGGACAGGGCTGATACATAAAGAATTGGAAGCTGGTCATTTAGCAGCTGTGAATTCTCACCGAGTTGTCAGGGCAAACGCTTTTTAAAATAATTTTTAATTTTAGATTAATTGTTGCCTAGAGTCACAGTGCCATCTAGGGACCGCATATAGACTGTGAACAGTTTTCAGATCTGATTTTAGAGGAGTTGAGAAGTCTTTGTTGTGACACTTACATTTAATGCAGGGAGCAAACGCTTGGCAAAAGAAGACCAAGAAGGACCAAGGTAAACAATCTGGGATGAATAGTGGAGAGAAGTTACACGTTTTCATTTTCTTCCATTGAACCCAAGGCATTTAATTCATGTCCTATAATGACAAGGAGCCAGTGTGAATTTTCCTGAGGAGGTGAGATATACTCCAGCAAACAATTTTCTGCATCTGTGTTGGAAAATTGGGATTCAGGTGGCTCCGTCATGAAGAGGCAGTAGGAGGAGCTGGGCAACATGGCTCTGGAGATCTTCCATGGTCTGTGTCATTAGTCACACATCCAAAAGCTGTGTGGTTATGTCTCTTGGTGGAGTAAATACAAACATTTAATCTCCAGAGTGTACTCAGGATCCCCAGGGTGCTGTCATTTGTGCTAACACTTCAGAGTCTTGATGCTTTGAAGGAGAAAGGACAGGAAGACTTGGAGGCCTGGGAGGCTTTAGAGATTATTCAGGAAAGCACCATAATTCCACTGGCAATCCCACATTCAGCCCTTCTCACTATCTGTAAAGCTATTTCAAACCTGAGATGGCAGCTAAGCCCAGTCCTCCCAATTTATTACTTTATATGAGATGCTTGAGTACATGGCTTTTTCACATACCATGCACATTTTAAATCTTTTTTTTTTCTCCTTTCAAACAGAGTGTAAATAGAGATTGGGTACAGAATGATAACAATAAAATACTGCTTGGGTTGAAGAAAAACCACTGCCAGGTGACACTGGGCCTATGTGGACCCTCATGTCTCCCAAAAGTGTCTCTACATCTTGAAGCAATTGCTCTTCCCCTGGCAGAGGGAGAACCCTGATTTTTGTGGTTCTGGGGATGACCATGTGAGGTTAACTGTCATATCCTGATCTCACTGTGTTGTTCTTCTGTTGTGAAAGGGTTTTTCTGCTCTGGAAATGAAGGCAGCACAGTGTGAGGAGCTTATGACTACTACAGACAACCCAGGATTGAGCTTCTGCAGGAAAAGCTATTGTGCATATTTGCATCCAGGGTCTGCCAGGTGATCACTACGCAGAGTAAATCTCAGCCCTTTCTGACACAGCTGGTAAGAGCATCTGTGTGGGGATTTTGGAGCCCAAGGAGGTCCCTTGTAAAGGGCACACCACTGCTTTCTGCTCATATAGCCCTGCTCCTCCTGCACCATCACAGTGATGTCTCTGAAGAAATCAGGGTAGCCCCATGCTGAGGTGGGTATGCAAAAATCCTGCCTTGCTGCCTTCTGTTCCTGTCTAACAAATAAGAATTTTTTGGTGTTGTTTTTTTTTTTACTGTATACAAGAGTAGAATTGATCCGTGAAAAAGGGTGTCGCGGTTTGGAGTCAGGGCAACCCCCAGACCGATAACAGACCGCTCTCTTTTAACCCCCCTCCCTCCCCAAAGGGGAGAGAAAAGGAATAAGGGAGAGAGACTTAGTGATTAGAAAAAGGAACTAAAACAATTTAATTAAAAAAAATGAAAATGAAGTATATACAAATATGTACAAAGCCAGTACCGAACCCAACCTCCCCCCGATGGTAATTACGTCACCCTCACGGACGCTGTGGAGGAGCTGGACTCTGGCACCGGGTCTCGGAGCGAAGACAAGAGCCAAAGCCAAAGGGGTAGACCGGAAGCGAAGAGGGACGAGAAGGGCCGGAACAGGGCGAAGAAGGGACCAAAAGGGCGAGCGAAGGGCAATAAGGGCAAAAAGGGCCAAAAAGAGGGCAATCCGAAGAAGGCAATCCAAAAGAAGGGCCAAAAAGAGAAGGACTCCCGAAGAAGAAGGGACGAACTTCCGGACCCCCCGAGCTTATATACTGGATATGACGTGTATGGGATGGAATACCTCGTTGGTCAGTTTGGGGTCACCTGTCCTGTCCGCTCCTCCCCGCAGGTGTGGTCTTTCACTTTCTGCACCCCCCAGTGCAACACACAAACTCTAGCCATGGCCTTGGTTTTGCATTCCATCCCTGGCAGTAACTGTAAACATGAGGTGTTATCACTGTTAGAAGCAGACTCTGTCTGCAAAACATGCTGCTAACTCTAGAAAGTGCAGTTAGTTAGAAACCTAAGCTGAAAAGTAAAATCACTGAACAGAATTTGCTTGGTTTTCACCCAAACCAGGACAAAGGGACATATTAACATTTGGGGGCTGGCCTTATAATCCTGCTGCAGTCCTCAGTCCAGGAATTAAAGTCAAAGCAAAAGGGATGCAGTGTATTTGGGGTCATCAGTCACCACTGGACACATGGTGCCATATATCCATCCATCAGCCTGACTCTTTCACATGATGACAAAAAAAAATACTTCCTTTTTTTTTTTTTTTTTAAACTCAGCTGAGTGAAATATAAAAAAGTAAAGTTGTAAGAAAATGACAGCATGTCCCAATCACAAATATTTATCCTTAAGCTCAGACTCAATTATGGATGCCATGCCTTCATACTCTTTCACAGGGGGAAAAAAATCCTCCCTTTCTTTAGATAGACATATAGACAGATGCTCATTGCTTAATTATGCTACAGCAGACAGGAAAAAGATGTCTTTGTTTTTGTTTTATCCCAGTTACCTGTTTAATTCCATGTTAATTTCTGTACATAATTTAGTCACAGTTTAACTAAACAAATTCTGTAACATTACAGAAAGTTACATACAGAAATCTGTTTTCTTTCCTACTATGAAAGGAATTTATTGTTTCAGGGCCTAAAGTTTAACAGTTGAATACCTTTCTAAAGGTAAAGTCTGCATCCAAAGTTTACCTGCTATTTGGGAAATATTAAATGTAACCATTGCATATTTGTCTGTAACAAGCTCAGTGAGGTGTTTATCAAAGTTGCTGAGGAAATTTACAGAGCTCCTTTTAGTTTGACAGGGAAATCTTTTGAATCCTTACGATGTGAAAAATCAGCATGACAGACCTTCTGTAATTTTCAGCAGTCAAGAAATGACTCCAAGGTAAAGCAAAATGCCCAGTGTGTATTAAAGACTAAGGGCTGCAGAGCAGAGAGGTCTAATAGGCCTCTCTCAGAGGGTGGGTGCACAAGACACCAAATCTGCTTGATAGTTTGCTGGAAGCTCTTTTAAAACTCAGTTTTTGAGTTTAAAACTCCGTTTTTAATTTAAAATATTAATTTTAATTTAATAATCCTGAAATTTGCCATAAAATCTGTGGGTAAAGTCTGTTTTCGCTGTAAATCCAGTTTCACTTTGACAGTTTTACAGCCCAATTCTGGGGTAGGCTGGCACCCACAACCAGGACAACACAGCTCCTGTTGGGACCAGCGTTTCCTGATGGACCTCTGATGGAAAAAGCTCCAAGGTTTAGGTCTCTCACTCTGGGGAGCACCCAGGGGCCCCACAGCCATGCCAGCCACCCTATGGGGAGCTCCACTCAGGACTCTTACAGGTTGTATGCTGAGAGTTTCTGTATTGCCTTTTCTTTCTCTTCATCTTAATTACATTTGGGGGTTTTTTTTGCATATAAGTGGTGTCTTATAAAATGTTTTTTCTTCACAGACAGGAAATAAGGTGCTTGGAATTCATATCCAAACAGACATCTTCTCTAGATGACAGAAGTGAGGCAGTGAGCTGACAGAGTGAGTAGGACAGACTCAACAAAAACAAAGCAGGGAGGGCTTGCCACACTTACACTACCAGGTTGCAGAGCCAAGAGTGGAGACACAGGGAAAATTGCATAGTAAGGGGTTTTTTTATGCTTTTTCAAGGAGCACATCTGTATCCATAGATTGTAACAATCTTTATATGATCACATATTCTTATTTTTATCTCCTTTCAGGAATTCGTTGTGCTTTGTTGATACACTCCCAGATTTCCAAAGAAAATGGAAGTGTTCATGCTGCTAATTTTCATTCCTGTTTCCTTCTTCATGATTAATTTAACGAGTGCAGTGGAGCTATTTTCAGAGACAACAAGTCAGAGTATCAATTCACACAGCTTTCGTGCTGTGAGATGGAGATTTGGGTTTGAATATGAATTTGAGAGTAGCAACAGTAGCAGCAGGAAGCTTTATCTGCCAGAGGGAGTCAAAATGAAACAGAATTCCTTCAGCAAGAGTTATTTCTGGCTGTGCTGCTGTAGTTCAAGTCCCTTCTTTCCCCCCTCTTAATCAAGTGATGGGAAAAGTGTTCCTGCCTGGCTCATCAGTTCAAATCCAAGCATGCTGTGACAATATAAAGCCCTTGGTAAACGCTGGCCTCTACTAATTTGTGTCAAAGAGAACAGAGGCTGCTAACTAGCCTGGGGATCTAGAAGAGCTAATTTTGGCTGAAGAGCTAAACTGTAATCTAGTTTCCTAAATCTTAATCTAATTCTTTGCAAAATAATGAAAAGTAGTAGAAGACCAGCTAGTGGTTAGGGACAAAGCCTCTCACTGAGACAGGGAGGTGACTTCACAGGTAAATAGTAAGGTGTCAACATGATGTTCTTAGGCTCTGAAAACCATGGAACAGGTGAGAATTCTCACATGGTCTCCACTTAGGACATTTTAGAAACTGTTTTTAAAAAAAGATAAAGGTTCTCTTGCTCAAATACAACTGTGCTGGGGAAGATCAAATATAGCCATGTGAATTAGATCAGAGAAGCTGAAGCAGTGCTTCATTATCATAATTCAGTACAGTTCATGGGTTATGTTTAGATGAAATTCTTAATTCTAACATTTCATACTGCTCTAACGAATCACCCGTTGCACAATCAATGTCTGCTTATATGTCTTAAAACAAAATGTCACAGTCTGGTATTTGGATACGTGGCAATTTTTAATGGAAGGTTTAAAGGTGATCCCCAAATGGTGAAATTAAGATGCAAATGAGGTCAGATGTCACGTACATAACAAAGTTTTATTAGAGTAGTACAACAAAGTCTCTAAAGCAGATAGGACAGGGAGAAAAATAGAGACAGAAAAGAAAGGAGAAAGCAGAGGACAGCAAGTGACAGGATAGTTACCACCACAGTCCAGGGACGTTGTCAGTGGGGAAGTGCTTCCAAAACACCCATAGTATCTCAGATTTGTGTACAGTTTTTGGCCACTGCACCCCCACTAAGGTGCAGAAAGCAAATTAGATATGTGGTCAATGAGGACTTGGCACTGCTGCCAAAATATTGCAGGTCTTGTTTCTGTACCAACTGCTTTGTGTAAGGAGGAGTCTCTCCCGCTCTTCTAATCAAAATAATTATTTTTTTTCTGTTATGGGTTTCAAGTTGTGTAGAAGTGGTATCCAGTGGTGGCAGAGAAAGCCAAAGAACTGCAAGAAAAAGTCAGAAACAAGTGAAAGAGGTGGTTCTATTTAGTTCAGAAAATACAAAACGGACCAAAGGATGTAAAGATGACATACAGAAGATTTTTAGGAAGTTATAATCTAGCTATTTCTTTTCCTATGTAGGATGAGAAGGAGGCCAAAAGGCCATATCAGGAAAATGAACTTGACTTTTTCTCTTTTCTCTGACATTTGAAAGGCTAGTCGCTGCAGAAGGCTATCCTAGGAACTATGAAATCTCCTTCAGTGGATGAGGAGAAAAACCAACTAATCCTATCTTGGCATGGAGTGTAATTATTTTTAAAGCAGGCTCACAACAGCCACAGCTTGGTTTGGTGTAGCTAAGATTCACTCAGATCTTAGCTACACCAAACATTATCTGAGTGATATTGCCCAGAGGCTTAGCCTGGCATGAGTGCCTCAGCCACTCAAGCCCCACTGCTTTTGGAGCATCACTGCCATTCTATCATCCCAGGCCTCTCCTCACAAAGTACATAGAACCTGGAGCAAGTCTTGGTCTTTTTTTTCTCCTCTGAAATGAAAAGCCACCATTTCACAACCCGTCCACAGCATGAATTAGAGTGGCTTCAAACTGTCATGGCTACATGCAAATGAGCTGAAAGTAAGAAATGAAACCAGTCTCATTCACTGTGGTTTTCACCATGGGGGGTTACAGCAGCTTTCAGGAAATATTCCTCTGCACTAACCAGAAGCCCTGGCTACACCCTGGATGCACAAAAAATGTTATGCCATGCAGTATCCCCAACTCAAGGAGAAAAACTCTTCTCCTAACTGTCCTGTGAGCAGTACCAATTCCAGTTCTGTTCAAACAAGAGCCTCTCAGGTATCATGGAATCATATAATGATAGAGGTTGGAAAGGACCTCTGGAGAACTTCGAGTGGATGTTGTTTATCAGTTTTCTTCAGATTAAACAGCCCTGGATTCCTCATGCTTTTCTCATAAGAGAGATGTTCCAGTCCCTTCATCACCTTTGTAGCTCTCCATTGGACTCTCTCTAGTATTTCCCTGTCCTTCTTGGACTGGGGAGAGCAGAATGAGACACAACAGACCAGATGGTGTAGGGCAGAGTAGAGGGGGAGAACCTCCCTTGATGTGCTGGCCACATTCTTCTTTATGCACCCCAGGATACCTTTGGCCTTCTTGGCCACAAGGGCACATTGCTGTCCCTTGGAGAACTTGTCCACTGAGACTCCAAAGTCCTTCTCCACGGACCTGCTTTCCAGTGGGCCTACCCATAAGGTGTACCTGTACATGGTGTTATTCTTCCCCAGGTGTAGGGCTCTGTATGTATCCTTGTTGAACTTCATTAGGTTTGGCTTTACCCAGCTCTCTAGTCTATCCAGGTCTCTCTGGATGGCAGCACAGCCCTCCAGTATCAACCACTCCTCCCAGTTCAGTATCATCAGCAAACTGGCTGAGGGTGCACTCCATCCCTTCATCCAGGTCATTGATGAAGGTGTTGAATAAGAGTGGACACAGAACTGACCCCTGGGAGACACCACTACTTACAGGTTGCCAGCTCTGCACCACTGACCACAACCCCCTGAGCTCTCTTGTTCAGCCAGTTCTCAACCCATCTCACTGTCCCCTCTTCTAACCCACACTTCCTGAGATTACCCACAAGGATGTTATGGGAGATGGTGTCAAAAACCTTGCTGAAGTCAAGGTAGACAGTATTCACTTTTCTCCCTGCATCTACCCATTCAGTCACAATCAGGCATTCCAGAAGTTTTTATCAGTGACAAGGGCTAGGAAACCCAGGTGTTGCTCTCTTTCTCTGCATCCTTTTGGCTTAAAAACTGAAACATACAGATATTTCATCACAGTTAATACCATCAGCTCCTATTCTGACCACTCCTCACACTCAGCTGAGACAGCAGCCTGGATCTACAGGTTTGTGTAAACCTGGTAAATTTGTTAAGCCAGAAATACTTGTTAGGAAATGCTTGCTCAGAGTTTACAGCTAAATTTGGCCCGTGGAGATATAGTGTTACAAGTCACGGTGAGGTCATAGAGCAGCTCTGTGGTGGCTGACAAGAACATATCCCACTGCCTTCCAGGTATTTACCACTGTTGTTATTTATCCATCAACAGCTTCCCAGGCTGTGATCTACAAGTCCTGTTCTTCTTTTGCCAGAGCCTTGCCTTCATTTTTGCCCCAAACTAGCTGGCCAGTGCCAGAGCAAAGCGTATACATGTATATTCTTGCATACAAGACATCAAATGTGGATTTCCTGCGTCTGGCCACTGAATCATGTTTGTGGTTTAGTGACAGACCAGACTGTATTTACATTCTGTCCTTTCTTCCTCCCTCTGGTATATTTTTATTTCTGCTTTTAAACCAAGCTTCTATTCTTTGCTCCTGACTTTACAGATAGGGTAAGACAAAAGACACATATTAATTTCTGTGTGCCCTCTTCTACTGAAAACTGTCAGGGAGCTCCAGAAACTGTATTGCCTTGATGTATCTTTAAATTCTCTGCTTGCATCGTGCACAGTAAATCACGGTATGGTTTTCTGTGGCTGCAGTTGCTGTTTTACAGTTAGAACTTCTACCTGGAAATATCACTTCCTTGTCTGAAAAAGGATTTGGAAACCTTTAAAGGAACTTAAAATCCACCACTGCACAATTCCTCTCCCTTCATCTCATGATGCTTTCCAAGGGGAGAGGCTTTTAAAACAATGATTTTACAGCAAAGTCCTAATCTTGCTGTGTCAAACATGTCATTGCTTTGACCACCAGCTGACAGAAATGCATCAGATATGGGATCATGCTTGTGAAAAAGCAAAGTGCATTGCACAAAATAAGCCACATGACCAGTGGCACAAGAAGTTTCTTTACTTCCTAAAAGGATCATACCATGATGGTGACAAAAATCTGAGTTGTTGCTGATGTTTTAACAAGTTGGCTACAAAGTTTCACACTACTCAGAAAATCCGTGGTCCAGATGATGATTCTGTGCTGTAGTTAATGGGACAAAAGCAGAAGGAGCAGAATTTCTTTTTCTCCTGGAAAGTGCAGCAGAAGTGTTTCTAAAGTTCTTCTAAACCTTCCTCAGCAGAGAAAGGTTCTGAACCCATTGTGCTTTTTCTTGAAATAAAGTTGGAGATTTCACCTTCATTTTTCTATATTCAAAGCAGATAGGAATCCTTTAAGAAGCAGGTAAAGGGTTTGGCTTCCCTAGACACAAAAGCAGTGATTTATCATCACCTAGTGCTTCTTGAGGTACTGTAGTTATTCTGACTGACCTCCACCTGCCACTCCAAAAGGTCAGGGTTTGCCTGTGCCAGTGCAGTGTCTCACCTGCCAGAGCTCTGTGGCTGTCCCATATGTCCTAGGATGTCTCCTATGGCACTAGGTACAGCTTTAGGCACTCAGATCCACAGAGGCAAGCTCAGAGAATTTGAGAGGGCACCCAGTTCTGTGGTTTTCAGACTTAGAAACTAGGAAGACCAAGAAGAACATCAGCAGCAGTAGTATCCAGACATGAGTACCAAGCTCAGAATTTGTCATTTTCACCAGTGTAAACACCATTGCTTTGATACTATGTGAGCTCAATAACTGCCCAATCCTTGAAATAGGGAAGGAGGTTACAGGTACTGGTGATCATAGCTGGTAGTATCTTTCACTACATTCAGTTATTTGTTACCAAATCTATTAATTTTTTGTGTCTATTCCAGCCCCTTTTACTTATGCTAAGGCCATCTCTGAATTTTAACCCTTCTGTTCTCCTTGTTTAATTTTCTTTAAAGACTTTCTATTTGGTATACTGAAATATTTTATCACAGGCTAACTCCTTTCTCCCTTTAACCTCACTTTTTCCTTTGCAAATCTTTCTCAGTACTCTCAAAGACCTATTTCTTTTTTTTTTTTTTATATACTCATTAGCTGTTACACCAGTACAATATCAGCCCTTCTCTCAACTGTATCTCCTGATTGCTATTCCAAAAGTTCTATCCTACTGAGGCTCTTGAAATTGTTGCCTCCTTAAATTGTTGTAAGGTCTCTGATAAATTCAATATCATTCAAGTCCCTTGATTTAAACTCCTTAGTGGCTCAAATCCAATTAAACTGGTTTTGGGTTGGTTGGTAGGTTGGGTTTTTTTGGTTTGGTATGGGGTTTTTTTTGTGAGGTCCTTTGCTTCTTCCTTTTCAGCAATTTTTCAGTATCCTTCCCATCACTCTGCTGTCTCCCTCCTTGTTCCATTCATCCTAGTCCCCCATTGTTACTCTGCTGCCCTGCACAGGATTCCCTCTCCACACTTTGTCTTCCTGACACTGCCACGTTTTCACCACCTGCTCTCTGCTTCCCCTTGCCTGATGCCCTTTGCCTCCATCTCAGAATCATCTCAAACATCATCTTATCTTTCCCAGAGCTAGTTCAAAGCTTCTGGAGAGCATCGATGAAACAGGAGTTGTGCTGACTTAAGGACCAGCTCCAACAAGCCTGCTGTTCCTGGTATTGCCTGAGAATGAAGGTGAGCAAGGCTGAAAGGAGTCCCCAGCTCTCATTTCTCATCAAGCACTTTCTCCTTCTCAAGGTATTTTGTCAGAGAAGCACTCTGCCAAGCAGTCAGTGGGCAATGTGTGGATGCCCTTTTCCTTTAAGTAATGTCTAGATTCAGGTCTGTAAGATCTACTGAAATTGCTGTTTTCTGTTTCTGCACCTAGCTAATGAGGTCTTTTGGGGAAAATTATGAAGAGCATGTAGCCATTACATTCCCAAAAGAGGATTTTGCTGTTCTTTCCTATTGGTTTCCCTTTCAATGCAGAGGAGGGAGAACCTGCCTGAAGCAGGGCAATGCTGAGCAGCTGCTGCTCTCCCTTTGCAAAGCTGGGCTTCCAGAAGAGACCTTCACCTCACAATACAATAGTGATAGTTCTGACAGTACCAGTGGGAACCCAGAGGAAAATACAGGTGCATTTGACAGCAAGAAGACATTTTGCCACCTACTTGTAAGGACACTTAGAAAGCAAGGAAGGGGGTGTGGGTGTTTTACTCCTCATCTCTCACTACCCCCTTGGGGCTGGGGCCTCTCTGCATTGGTAATTTGTGGTCACTGCAGTATAGACCTCAACTTTGGCTTCACCTTCACCTTGGACTTGCCATTTTCAGGTTTCTCTCTTAGAAGAATCTTTTTTTCTAACACCCTAAATTTCTTTGACCAAAGGCTGTAACTTTTTGCTTTATTCCTAAATTAACGAAGATGCCCTCTGAAAATGCTTTTAATGTCATGCATTATTAACTTGCAGTTAAACACACTAATGTAATTACAAGATATTTGTGTGTATCAATATGCCAGAGTAAGAAAGATGAAAGTAAGAGCTGCATGCACAATATAACTAGTGTTCAGTCGGTATTTATCTTGGTTTTTTCTACAGGATGTTCTTCCCACTCTGTGGTCAGGATGCCAGTGGTCACAGTAGCTCAGTCTTTGTTTCTCTATTAATCTCTTTGTGTAGTTCTACAGCTTATTGTTATGGACTCTGTTTAAACCTCTGCATGAACAAAGAATTGTCATGTCTTTTCTGGAACTTTCCATGGCTTCATGTCTGAGGCTGATCAGGACATCACAAACACTAATTTTTTTTTCTCAAATTCACCTCTTAATTTTGAACAACAAAGACAAGAGTTCCAACAAATAATTTCCTTCTTCACTATACAGTCTTGACTTATTCCTGTAACATAGCACAATCTATAGATTTAGTCAGGTAGACGACACACAGAAAAAAAATCTTTATTATAAATGGTCATATAATTGACTCTTCCCACTATCAAACCCAATCCTTTATTGTAATATATTTGCATAAAGAGAGAACTGAGATCAGGTTTTCAGGGATGTGGTATCTACCACTTCTTGGGGCAATGAGAGCCAGTGCTTCACCACCCT
>VYZU01018462.1:24682-41955 GCA_013401355.1 Ceyx cyanopectus | reverse complement strand
GCTGCTGCTTCATCCTTCCCCCACACCTGATGCTTTCACGGAGGCAGAGCCTCTCAGTGGAGGTAAAGAGGACAATGCTGGGGAGAAAGAGGCCGAGGGGAGTTAAGAGCCAGGAGATGCAGTATGTTGTGTGTACAGGGAAGCAATGTGTGGGGCAACTGGGTGTGTGTGTGGCCCACAGGAGACTATTTGCTTCCTGGTGAAGACATGACCCTCCCTGGAAACTTCTTGCTTTAATTACAGGCTGACCTGTGTCTGTCTATGAGAGTCAGCTCTGTCCCAAGTCTGTCTGCATGTCAGTGCTTGTCTTTCTGATTGTGTGTGAGGTCCCAGGACAGGTCTGGCTTGAGGAGTAGCTTGGGTAGTTCAGTGCAGTACTAACCCTGGGTGGTTAATATCCAGGATGTTTTATGTTCACCAAAATATTCCTCACTAAGCAGACCTCTCCCTCATGACAGGCCAAGTATGATAGTGGGGAGCCAACCATACCCTCCACCATTGCAGAAGAGTTTACATACAACCCCTTCATGCGAGTGAGGTATGGGTGTGGGAATGGTCCTTGGTTTTGGAGGGAGGATGTGGGGACATCCCTAAAGAGCCATAAGTGGGAATTGCCCTTCTGACATAGTCCTGTTCTGAGGCCCTCAAGGCCCTCCGAATACACTGGCTGTCCTTTCTGCAGTGAAACGTGAGGGCTTGTGGTGAGCATCTCTGCCAGGACTGCAGTCCCTGACTCAGAACAGGCTTTGTTGAACAATTAATGTTCCTTCAATAGGCAGGGTTTGGCAGATGGTGCAGCATGGATGCTGTTCAAGGCAAAAGAGCATTTTCAGTTTCCTCTTGCTGATAAGCCTTTCAGCCGGGGGAGCTGATAAGCCTGTGCCAAAGCCCCAAGGCTTTGATCTTTAAGTGCAACATTTCCCCTTGATGCGGGTGAAATGCTATAGTGGTGACTTCATATGTAGGATCTTATTTTGCAGTCTGTGCGTTGGCTGTCACTGGTGTTCCCTCTTGTCAGGGAGAAGACAGTTCAGCAACACGCTGGGGAGACTGACCCTGTCCGAACAATGGGTGCCATCCGAAAAGAGAAGGATAACTTCCGAGTCCCGAAGGACTGAGCACTCTGCCTAGGGCACTTTAATGTCAATTTAAGTGTAGTTTAGACTATTCAGATGTTTTAGGAGTTGAACCTTCTGTTGTGGACAAGACAAGTCCTATTTAGGTTGTTATTTTAATCAAGGGGAAAAAAAAAAAAGCAAGCACTTTGCCCTTATTGAGATGTTCTACAGCATATTTATATTATGATGAAGAATATTTATCCTTTATTGCTGTCTCTCAAGCTGTCATGTGTGTTGCATGCAGATTATTTCACAAGTGTTGGTACATGGCTCAGTCTGGGGTTGGGAAGGGTCAAACCTTGAGATCTAGGAAGAAGCTCCTGTGATGTTTGCAGGAGCCTGAGGCGAATGCAGACAGGGGGACTGGGCCCCAGATGTCCCCATTTAAAAGGGCGACAAAATGCAGTTAACTATAAAGTGCAGTAACTGCATTGTCAGCTGGAGATTGGAACTTGTCTTCCATGCTTCTACCTGAGTCTGTCACTTCTGGCTCTGCAAAAACCAGTTCTCAGTGATAGACCTGCTCTGTCACCACCAGTTCAGGGCCTGGTTTGTGCAATATGCAGGGTGGTCTGGCTCTGGGAGGGGCACATGGGGCCTGTCTGGCTTTTCTCTCCTCTCCGATGTTCCCTGCTGTGGGCTGCAGTAACCTCTCCATTCAACAGCACGTGAGCTTGGATGTTGCTGTCTTGCTTCTACCCTTTCGCTGTTTGCTGCAGCCTGTTGGGTGTACACGCTGACCGCTCTCTGCAGTGACCTGTGTCACCTGTGTTAGTGCCACCCAAAGTAAGAAGGGATTTGTATCCTGTCTCAAAGTCTTGTGAAGACCTTCCCTAGTGACTCACCATGTGTCCAACAGCGACCAGATCCTCCAGCAGACCCCTCGCTGTGAGTAATATGGTGAACAAGCTGGGAAAACTGCATGGAGGGAACATCCTCTCGGGCTGGTTTTCTAACAGGGACCAGTGTATCAAAGTGGACAAACAGGATAAACTTTGGGGGAAAAGAAATGCAGATTTTCATGTTGTGCATCAACCCTCTCCAGCACTTCCCACCCTTCAGCTTGGTGTCCTCAAACGAGATGTGAGCACAGGCTGGTGGGACCCAGCTTTGCAGGCTTGGTGTCTGTGTCTTCGATGCATCTTCCTCCCAATTCCAGTTCCTTGGTCCCAGGCACGTGCTGCAGATCTGCACAAGTGAAGGAGTTTTGCAGACAGTTTGCAGCTGAAACGAACAAAAGATCCAAACGATTTTGGTTCTGGTTTCTCCCCCTCTTCCTAGTGTGTATTGGTAACACCATCACAGAGCCTGTAACTGTAAGGGTGGCACTGGTGTGTCCCTGGTCTGCTGTTCCAACCACCACCCTGAATGGCAGCACATGAGTGGGATTCAGGGCAGTACCATTTATTTAATTCTTTTAAAAAGATAAAGTGTACATAGTTCAGAACAATAAGTGGCACCTAAAACTTTATTGTCTCAACTCAACTGCTGTGCTGCTACAACAGGGTGCGATTGTACTGATAATGGTTTGACAAAGGAGCAAATAAATAATAGCTGGTCGGGAAGGAGGTGGGTCTTTATCTCATAAGCTTCTTTATCTATCTCTTTAAATTACCTCACAAATATATTTAGTTATTTATTATATACTATCAATTGAAGTCAACCACCTGGAAGCCTCTTTCTACCTAACCCTAAGCGGGTAGCAGGGTTGTTTTTTTTTTATTTCCTGGGGCTTTATTCAAACTGTATTTTCCTTTTGAAGGAGGAGCAAGCACATTGAGCACTTGTTTCTTCCTTGCAAGTGCTGTTCCTTCACAAGAGGCATCCTGAGGGACTGAAGGTCAACCCTGAGCTAGGGCTGGGAAGTGAGCTGGGGCACAGCTCTGTTCCTGCCCTGCTGCTTTCTGCTATTTTGGGGCTCATGTGTCAGAGGCTGGCCCTGGAGCTCTGGCTCTCCCAGTACCTCCCCCTTGCGGCCAGGACTGGTCTGTACCATCTTGTATCACAAGACTCTGTCTGGGGAGACTCCCCTGCAGTGCTGGGTCCAGCTCTGGAGTCCTCAGCACAGGAGAGGCAGGGATCTATTGGAGCAGGGCCAGAGGAACCCCAGGAGTGCTGGGACCTTCTGGTGGCCTTTCACGATTTCAAGGGGCCTGCTGGAAAGATAGGGACAGACTTTTAAGCAGGGCCTGTCAAAGGATGATGGTTTTAAAATAGAAGAGGGAGATTTAGACGGGAGAGTAGAAATAAATTTTTGACACTGAGGGTGGTGAGATCCTGTCCTAGGTTGCCCAGAGAGGTGGTTGCTGCCCCATCCCTGGAACCACTGCAGGTGAGGTTGGCTGGGTCCCTGACAAACCACCTCTAGTTGCAGATGTCACTGCAGGGGTGTTGGACCAGATGAGCTTGAAAGGTCCCTTCCCACCCAAAAGATTCTATGATTCTATGAAGCTGCTAGTGCTTGCTGAGAGCTGACACCCTGCAACCCTCCCAGGGACCTCACTCATCCCTCTCATTTTTGTGTTTTGGGAAGGGCAGGATTGGTTATTTTTACAGGCTGGGCTGTTACTTGCTGCTTCAGTGAGCAGCGGTGAGGGGCCTGGCTGCACCTTTGAGGGGGGAATCGGGGTCTGCTCCAGCCTTTCTCCTTGCCAGGCTCGCTTGTGAGCCCCAAGCCTGGGGAGTGGGTAGTCGTGCCCCACAAGTGGATGGCGTGGGGGTGGGTATCGAAGGGGAGTTTCTGACGGGAGGCGGGAGACAAGTCTCCCCCTTCCTACTTTGCAGCAAAAGCCGCATTGCACCGAGGTGGTGGGTGGGGGTTAGAAGCGCAGCCCCCAGCCCCGCAGCGCGGACCGTGTGGGTTGTCAAGATGTCAGCCCGCCCCGCTCTGCGGGATCCGCCCCGCATAGCACCGGCGGGGGCGGGACGCGGCCGTTCGCTGAGCGAAGGGGCCGTGCCGGGGCTGCCCGCAGGTACCGGCTGCTCCGCCGAAGGTCCCGCTGCGGGGGGTGGGGGAAACGGGGAGCGGCACACGCCGGGACCTAGCACCAACCTGTGTCTTGCGGGGAGACTGGGGCCGCTCCTCCCTTGTCTTGCTGCGTGGGTCCGCCCCCGTGTTTTGCTGCTTGTGGTCCCGTTCCTGGTGGGGGGACCATGAAGGTGAAGGTGATTTCTGTCCTGGAGGACAACTACATGTACCTGGTCATCGAGGAGAGCAGTCGGGACGCCATCGCGGTGGACGCTGCTGTCCCCAAAAGGGTGAGAGGTGCTTGTGCGTTGTGTCCTACCCTTCCCCCTCCCCCCGCGAACAGCCACAGTCCCGCCACGTCCCGGGTGGTGTGTTGTGTTCGGGATCGTGTCCATGGTATCCATGGTGGTGGCCCCACACAGGATTGATGTGTGCGGGGTCTTAGCGTGCAGTGGCTGCATCCGTGTGCGTGTGAACCATCCCACCGGCGGGATGACCCCTGTTCAGCCCCACCCTGGAGGTAGGTACCAGACCCCGCCCCCACCTGCCTCTGGGCTGCGGGGGGATTTCCATGTCACCTCCGTTACCTCCCGGTGCTCCAGCTGGAAGCTGCGTAGACCGCAAAACAAGTGACAGTAACCCGCTTTGGAGCGTGTCTTCTAGTGCAGTCCCGTTTCTGGGAGGCAGGCAGAGAAGGCAGCAGCTGGGGTCGGCCCTCAACACTGTGCCTGTCCTCCGTGGGGACCCCCTCAGCTGCTGCACGTTGTGCGAACGCTGTCGCGGTTTTTAAGCGTTTGTTGCTGACTCGGACGTTTCCTTCCTCTTTGAGGAACGTAATCAGGAGCTGCCAGAGGGTTTGTTAGCAGCAGTGAGTTTGAAGTTGGCGTGAAAAGCCTCCTGGCAGCTGAACCGCGGGGTTGGCAGCACCACCCGATCCCTCGCCGAAGCCAGGATGGGTGGCACGGCCTCTGTCTCCTCGTGCGCGGTCCGTGCCGCACCTTCCAGCTTACACTGCAAAAACTCCGGCCATAAACCGCTGCTGTATCCGGGAGCAGCGTGTGCCCGTGCACCTGCTCCTCTCTGCGTGGCAGGGAGATGAGCCTTCATCCCACCCTCATCCTCTTGCTCTTCAGCGGCTGTATTTGGTCCCCCGGGCCTCTGGCCTGCAGAGTGGTGCTGTACGGGACAGATCTTGTGCCGGGATAGGCACAGTAGGTGCTGGCTGTTCGTGGCTGTGCTGTGAGATATAGCAGCCGTGGTGTGGGTCTCATATTTCTGCTTTCACTTCCTTCTTCTCTGGGTCTGTTTCAGTTGCTGGAAATCGTGAGGAAGGAGAATGTGGTGCTCAGAGCGATCCTAACCACCCACCACCACTGGTAAGAGCCACCAGCACGAGCTGGGGTCCTAGGGCAACCGTGCTTATTGAAGGACTGGTGCCTATTCCGTTCTGTGCTGGTGTAGGGACCACGCGAGGGGCAATGAGGACCTGGTGAGGCTGTGCCCGGGGCTGCGGGTGTATGGTGCAGATGAGCGGATTGGGGCCCTGACTCACAAGGTGACTCATGACCAGGAGCTGATGGTATGTGGCCATAGGACCTCAGGAGCACCCCAGGACTTGGCCTCCATGCACGGATCCTGTCCCACAGGGCGGTCGTGACTGGTGCGGTACTGGGATGGCGGGCAGTAGAGCTGGGTGATGGTCCAGTCCCCAGGGGTGACTGACAGGGTTGGTGCCTTGGCTGGGGCTGTGCTTGGGCTGTCTATGCCGTGGGGCAGTTCCCAGTGTCTCACTGTGGATTTGTGGCTATGACGGAGAAGAAACCTCATTCCATTCCCCAGTCCCTTTAGGAGCGTGCTGGGGTCCCAATCCTCTCCTGGGATCCTGCTGCTCAATGCCATCAGAGCAGGCATGTGCAACCTGGGACTCACCCAAACCACCATCTCCCAGCATGTCTGTGACCCACTGAGCCCTGGTCAGGCGATGCCATGGGGTTTTGGAGAGGGTCCAGCTGCCTTTCAGGGCTGGGTGACCCCAGTAGTCTCCTAATCCTCTCTTCCTGCAGTTTGGGGCCATTCATGTGAGGTGCCTCTTCACCCCCTGCCACACCTCAGGCCACATGTGCTACTTCATGTGGGAGGACGGCTCCCCGGATGCTCCGGCTCTCTTCTCAGGTATTCCACCATGCCAGTGTGCACCCCACAGGTGCTGGAGATAGAGGATATGTCCCCCCTGTGCTCAATGGGGGCTCCTACCCCACACCCTGTCCCTGGGAGCAGAGCCAGGACACTCTTTACCCAAACCCTTTTCTTCACAGGTGACACCCTGTTTGTGGGAGGCTGTGGGAAATTCTTTGAGGGGACAGCAGAGCAGATGTACACCAACCTCAACCAGATTCTGGGGGCTTTGCCAAAGGAGACGGTGAGCACCCCACATCTCAGCCCCGGCCTGAGGAGAGACCCCAGAATTGTGAGGGTGCTCTAGGCTTATCCCTGGGGCTGGGGCTGCAGCAGGACTGGGATGGGTTAGACCTGGCACTGGGTGCGTATGTGATGCTGGGTGCTTCTTATTGGCACTGCAGAAAGTGTTCTGTGGCCACGAATACACTGTCCGAAACCTCAAGTTTGCCTTGAAAGTGGAACCGGAGAATGAAATAGTGAAGAAGAAACTGGCATGGGCCAAAGTAAGTGACTGTGCCCCTGCAGGGTGTGGGTGGAGGTGGGTGTTGGAGGCTGGCAGGTTTTCGGAAGTCTCATTCCTTGGCAGCAGCGAGATGACGAGGACTTGCCCACGGTGCCCTCCACACTGCAGGAGGAATTCCTCTACAATCCCTTCCTGCGGGTCACGTAAGCAGTGCTGGTGCCTGGGGGGGAGTGAAGGGCCCCACTGCAGGATAACCCCCAAACAGTGCTGCCTCATACTGTCCCCAAACTCTGCTCCCCTTTTCTCTCCAGTGTTACCTCTTCTCCTGTGGGTTCACTAGCTCTGGGGAAATCCATGCCCTGAGTGAGAGGAGGGTGCTGGCATGTTGGGTCCCAAGTTGCCCAGCATGGGGTTACATGTACCCCCTGGCACCAGGATGTGGATCCCCTGTTGTCCCTCCCAGTGTGTGCTGGGATCCCAGTGGTGAGGAGGGGTTCCCATTCCATTCCCCATGGTCACGGCAGAGCTGGTGTCCTTGCAGGGAGGAGACCTTGCAGAAGTTCACAGGCAAGACAGACCCAGTAGAAGTGCTGAGGACCCTCCGGACTGAGAAGGATAACTTCAAGAAGCCCAAGGAGCGGCCCCATCCCCAGGCTGTGCTTGCGTTTGACTGGGGACTCTTCAGCCCCTTCCTCGAGAAGAAGTGAGCAGCCATGTTGGTGGCTCCCAAAATGCAGTATCCCCATCCTGGGCTGCTTCTGGCTGGCTCTGAATCACCGCTTGGGATGTGTCTTCTGATTTTAACCTGCTTATTTGGAAGCTTCTCTGCTTCATGCCCTCCAGCCCCATGCCCAGCTCCCCTGGCCCGCGGGGCCTTTGCTGGGCACCCACTCCCTGGGAAGGGAGCGTGTGGGGCTATGGCACAGGCTGCTGTGCTGTCGTTGGTGCTGGTCAGGAGGTGTTTTGGGGGAGAGGTCACCCATGGTCACAGGGTTGGTGGGTGCAGGAGCTGCTTCCCATCCTGCAGCCCTTTGCCTGCAGGAGCTAGGGGAGGGCACGGGAGAGCTGGGGTAGCTCAGGGAACTGTAGCATTGTGCTCCCAGCCCAGCCAGTACCCACAGGACTGGGAGGGGGAAGCCCTCCTGGCCCTGCCTGCTCTGCTCTGGCCATCCAAGGCTGAGGATGGGCAGGGAGATGCCTGGCTCTGCAGGCAGGGGCTTGGGTGCCAAGAGGAAGCCAGGAAGCGGATGGGTGTTTTTGCCAGTGTTTGGCAGCACCTGTGCTAACAAACCCTCCTAGCAGTGGCGTTTGGGTTCTTTCTCCCCTGATATTTTTATAGTAGAATGACACAGGAGCATTGTGTAGGGATTTGTAACAGAGTCACTGGCTTGTGGGAGCCACTGAAGCCACTTAGGCCAAGCTGAGGGCTCTGAAGTACTGTCTGTGCCTGAAGGGAAGTGTTCTCTAACCCTCTGCCTTTGTAAAAAACAGTTCAGTAGGGCAGTTTTTAGGCAGAAAACATCTATGTGCTGTGATACAGCTATTGCTGATTTCTTTTTTTTAATCCTTGCTAGTAAATGGGAAAACCCTTGGCTGAAACCCATATTTACGTTGCCTTGTCTTTAGAACAAGAGCTGGGGAGCAGCTGGGTCTCTTTGGCTCTTCAGCATTCAGTTTGTGCATGATCAGTGCTGTATTTTTTTTTTCATTGTCTTGAGAAATGTGCAAAGGTGATCCTGCTCAGGCAGGGGGGTTGGCCTAGATGATCTTCTAGGTCCCTTTCGACCCCTAATATCTATGAATCTATGAATCTATGTAAGCTTTTGTTGGGAAGGTGCATTACCAACCAACAAATGGTTTTCTTTCTTTTTGAGGGGAGGGGGGAAATGAGGGTATGGTGGTAGCTCTGTAAATAGCTGTGAAAATCCCTCTGCAGGGTCCAGAGCTTGGGCAGGGTGTGGGACAATCATGTGAGACAATCACGTGTCTAGTTTTGGTACCTCCATGTGCCCAGCATGTGTGAGAGTCTCAGTGTTGCTGAGTTTACACCCATTCTGCATAGTTCAGGTGAGAACACAAGAGGAGCTGGTCCCATAATCCTTTCCTGTATTTCAAGAGTGTTGATAATTGATTTTTCCTAACTCTGGAACAGAGGCAACTTCAGGGTCTTTCTGGTGTGGATTGTAAACTGCATCTATTCCCACTGCCACTTGTTTGTGGCTGTTTCTTTACTGGCTAGAAACGAAACTAAGCTTTTAACTTTTATTAAGTCACAAGAGTTAGAATTTACTCTCCCCCCTGCCAGCAGAGGAAGAACTAATCCTGCTGCACAAGTTGCCTCAGTACTATTGCTTGAAAGTCACTCAGCTGAAATGTAGTGGTGCAGTTTGTAGGTGCTCCTCTGTAAGTTTATCTGGGAGCAGAGATGCAGCAGTGTGTGTTTGGGTGGGGTTGTCTTGAACTAGCACCCAGCCTGTTCATGTTGACAGCAGCAGCTCA
The DNA here is from genome assembly GCA_013401355.1 of Ceyx cyanopectus. NCBI lineage: Eukaryota > Metazoa > Chordata > Aves > Coraciiformes > Alcedinidae > Ceyx > Ceyx cyanopectus. The sequence goes on along the minus strand of VYZU01018462.1, from coordinate 32,729 downwards.
AAGGATAAAGGAAATTCAAGCTGTTCTTGATACCATGGCAAGAACATGCACCCGGGAGCTGAGGTCTCAGTGTGTTCTTGGTGGGGGGGAGAGTCCTTTGATGGCTTTAGCAATATCCACCTCAGTAAACTGGTAATTGGCAAGGGGACAAAATGTAGAGCCTGAATTGTTTAACCCATCGCTAATTTAGCCTTATTTATTCATGCAATTGTGTCCTGATGTGCATGTTCTCCACTGAAACAGTGTGTTTCTCTTGCACTGATGTACAGGGTTGTGGTCCAGTGTGTTGGACTGACTTGTTAGTGCTGTAAACCAGCATAACACCAGCTGTTATAAACCTATGTGTGGAACTCACTGGAACCACTGACTCCCTTGTGAAAGGGTGGGGAGGGGGAGGCAGTGAGGATTCCTACCATGCAACACTGTGAATTCACTAATACATCAACAACACCTGAAAAAATGTAAAGTTTTTAATTAAAAACATTTTTAAAAGTTCTTTTACACGATTTGCTTTCTTTCTCTAAGAAGGACTTGGGTGCATTCTGCCAGAGGAGCTGTTAAGAAGGGACAGGTCAAGGTCTGACAGCCCTATACATGAGGTTGGTGTTGATGGGGTGAGGGTTCTCTTGGACAAAGGTCCGTGCAAGGGTTGAGTCTGGGCTGGTGGTGTTTGCTCAGAAGGACCAGAGCCCCATGGCAGCTTTGGTTTTAGTTTTTGTTCACTAAAATCTTTCTGCACAGTCCCGCTTCCTCCAGCAGGAACTGGAAAAATACTGCAGTGATGCTGCAGTTCTGATGTTCACATCCCCTTGGAGCTACAGCAGCCTCAAGGAGAGATCCCAGCGCCCCACCTATGTTCAGGTACAGGTGCAAATCCACTACCATCTCCCCCTCCCATATGCTCTGTTAACCCCAGAAGAACTTAGATTAAACAGACCTAAACAGGGTTCTTCAGTCAGTTGTTTTCCTGTGAATGGTTCTGAAAATACCAGTACATGAAAACAGCCAGCGAGGGAGGCACATCATCGGTTCCAATCACAAAAACCCACATCTGTTTCACCTCCATCTTCTGGCAAACAACAGACATGTTGTTGTCATGTTTGACAACATGGTGTCAAACCAGCCGTGTTTGTACCAACCTCTGTGATTGTTCTGGTAAACTACTTGTTTTAAGGACTACACCTCGCAGCTGCCTGTTAACTGTGTAAAGTAACAGCTTTCAGATACCAGCAGCTCTGTCCTTTGTTGGCAGGAGAGCCAGCAAGAAATTCTTACTCGAAACACTGTGAAAAGTGTTCTCTGAATTGAAGGCTATTATTCATCAGTAACTGGTTGTTGAGGATGGGGAAGAGGTGACAATTCTGCGACTCCCTCTACTGGGTAGATAGATGTAATTGTCCACTGTTATTATAGACAATTGTTATTAAAGGAAAAAGCTCTTTCTTAATAAAAACATTGACATCATAGTTCAGCAGGCAATAGAACAGTCCCAGAGGTGACACTTCTCCCATGATCCCCAGGCTGCTGGTCCCCACCCTCTAGCAGGGCACAGACACTGCAAGGCAGTGAAATGTTAAGACAGAACCCCAGGTCTAATGAAACCATTTGGAACTAAATGAGGATGTCCCGACAAAGGCAGCCACAAAACTTAGTGCTGTGACAACACAGAAAGGCCTGGATGGGTAAAACAGTCACATGCCACAAAGCTCACCCCTGTGAGGCCAGTCTACTGAAACCCAAAGCCTCCAGTGCCTTAAATTCAGTTCTGCTAGGAACTGGGTTGTTAAAGGTGTGTGATTTAGTCCTTAATGACTGCATAGAGCCTGCGGGGCATTACTGCTCCCTTTGACAGGTGTTTTAAGTCAGTGTTTGTTTTTTATTTACATCTCTTCCATAATTACAAAGCTGTAGGCACAACGATTGTCTGCTGATGTGGACACCACCTTCTCACCCCTAAAGAATGTCAGAACTTTTGAGAGTCTTAAATACAAATGGAGTTAAAAAGGCACCAAGTATCTATAGATGGGACTTCACAGCACCAGTCGTCACCATTTGATGTTGAAGCCCGTGCTGGTTTTCTCCACCGCGTGGTACTGTGTGTGCAAAGCTCTCGCAGCCTCCTCCGACTCGGCGCCGCCCAGCCACCGCTCGTACAGTTCACTCACAGCCTGGTTCTCCTCCGGAATTTCAGTCTGGAGAGACTCGTACAACCTCTCAACTTGTTGAAGCTGGTCCTTGCTGGTTTGACTATCTGGTTTGATTTGGCCACCTCCATTTAAACAGCCTACATGCAACAAAATGTAGACATGTCACTGAGTTTAAAAAGCATTTCAGCTTTTACCAGGGAAAAAACCCAACTGCAGTTAATTTACTCCGCACCTGCAACTGGTTGCAGCAATGAAAGCACCATTATAAAGGTGGTTTACTCCCCAGTTAGCTAGGAGGGTGGGCTGCAGGCTTAGAGAGGAGGTCATTGATCTGGTGTGCCTCAGGAAGGCAGGGGAAGGAAGGAACGAACAGGGAGTTTTCGTGCTCATCTTGTGCTGCCAGAAAAGGGGCTGGGACACCTACCCAGATGGGAACCACCTCAGAGTCTTCACTGAAGGTAAGATAATGGTGCCTGGGCTGTGTTCTGGGTTTACTAGTGGGGTGGAGGTGTACTGTGAGTTGAGCTATGGGGTGTGTGGTTGCCCAAAGCAGTATGCTGGTGCTGTGAATTGTGCAGAACCTCAGAGAGAGAGAGAGCCCAGAGCAGCAGTTTGGTGTCTCTTCAGGCTGGGTGAAGCAGCCCATGCTCTCTGCTAGCAGGTTCAGAGAACCAGCAGGGAGAACAAGGAGGGCTTGCACAAAGGAATAAAATAGGTCAAAAGAGCCTTTCTTCATCAGCATTCTCTAGTTTTCTGTAATTATAGTGGAAGAATCTCACCCTGTACCACTCAGAAAACTAGGAGGGTCTCCTTAAAAGCACTAATTATGCAAATGGTGTGCAGTGGAATTTACCTGTCACTACTTAAATCCTGAGGAATCACTAGTTTCTTGGTGGGAAAATATAACATAGAAACGCCTCTGAAATTTGGATGCTGTGCCTGTTACATCTTGAGAGTTTGAAGGCTTTGACACCACATTTGGGAAGTGAGGAACTGTCTGTTATTCTTATATTTTAGTTACAGTTCTGGAGAGCTATGACCCCCTGAGCATTCTTACCTGATGGGCAGGCCATGACTTCAACGTAGTGATAGGGTGACTTCCCTCGTTTCAGCTTTTGCACTAAGTTCTGGATGTTTCGAAACCCGTATGCCAAAGCAAAATGGAGCAGGATTACTCCATCCTTCTCCAGTGTCACCTCCTGGAAGTCTTTGTTTCTGAGAATCAAGAGCAAAGAAAATGTTTTATCCAAGTCAACTTCTCTTTTGAACTTCAGAAGAGCCCTCTGCTAAAATGAAGCTCTTTGTGAGATCTCATTCATGAGAGCTGCCCTAGTTCTTTGCCACTCAAAGAAAACAGATGAAGGAACTATCTTGCAGATCCTGCTCCAGTCTTGTTTGAGGACCTGACAGCTGAACTGGGTTTACTGAAGAACACCTGGATTTAATAAATCCTTAAAAGCCAATCAGATATAGCCTAAATACAAGTTTCCTTATGACTGGTCTTTATGAGTTGGCTTCAGCTAACTTGTACATTAGTGAGTCCACCAAGGAAGCTTTTGAATTGTAGTGGGTCATGGAACCATGGAGCAAACTGTTATTGAAGCTTTCCAGCCTCCTCAGGTTAGTGGAAATACCTGTTCCTGATAAGGGAATAAGTAATTTGCTTTTTCTCAGGTATATCCCATTGAGACTTGGGGACTGTTTTATTTTTTTTTCTGCTTCCTAGACCAGCAAATGCCAAACAGAAATTTTGCTAATCAGGGATAGAATTAGTTACAAATGGTACATTAAGGTCACAGCTGGGAAGCCAGCAGGAATCTCATTTGAGGGAGCCTCTGTGCCCAAACTCAAGTGATTTGTTTTCTGTCTTGCCACAATGTAGTTAAAATAGAGCCCCAAGGCCCTGGCACAGGCTTTCTGCTGTTTGAGAGCTGGGTTACTAAGGCATTGGCTGAAAGCAGTTGAGGAGGCCCAGGCCCATGTGAGCTCTGCCTTCTAAATTACTTTAAAAATTGTCTGCAACTAGATAATGGGAAAATCCATCAGGTGAGCAAAATGTGTGGGTGCTGAAGGGGTCAGAAGTCTCCAAGGGTAGGCTCTGTGGATCACTGGCTGATTTATCGCTTGGCAACTGTGGGAGTGAGGAGCCAATTCCCATGCTAGAAGTGGAATGTTTGACATTGCAAAAAGAGGTTCAGCCCATTGCTGTGAAGAGCAGGATTTCAGTGGAAAAAAAACACAAAACCCTTTCTGTAGGATTTTTATACTCCTTACTTTAAAGGCTTGTACTGAATTGTATCCACTTGGATTCCAAAGAGCTCCTTGGCTGCGTGCTTGTAGATGTGCTCCAAATAGCCACCGGAACCCCCTCCAGCGTGGCTCGTGAGCTGCTCTTCTGAAGCACTATTGAACCTGGGGGAAGGGAAGGAAGAGGTGGTTTTAAGGGAAATTTTGATAAAGCACAAATGCAAAGGTCCAAAGGACTCAAAAGCAACAGAGCAAGCTCCAGACCAGCTCTCTTTGAGCTCCTCCCTTTTTCCTTTCTCCTGGGATTGAACTATATATAGCTTCAGAGCCCAGGAGGTTTAACCCTGTGCTGCCCAGCATCCTTTGGGTCAAGCTCAGTGGAAATACTGTCATATGCCACCACAAGGTGTGACTCGGGCACTGCTTGCTTCAACTTCATGTATCAAAAGTACATCTAGGAATGTTTGAGTTACAAGGCAATGTACATTTAGCTGGGTTCCTGTTTAACACCTCTACAAACACCTGGCTTATGCTTACTCCCTCCTTCCCACAAGTGGGAAGGAGGGAAACAAATGCAAGTGTGGTGGGGGTTGGAAGGGACCTCAGGAGATGTGCTGGTGCCATCCCCCTGCTCCAGCAGGGTCATCTGGAGTGGGGACTCAGCATTGCCGTGTCTAGACAGGTTTGAAATCCCTTCGGAGAAGGAGACTCCACAACCTCTCTGGGGAGCCTGGGCCAGACTCTGACACCCTCACAGCAAAGCTATTCCTCCTGGTCAGGCAGAACCTCCTGAGTTCCAGTTTGTGCTCATTGTCTCCTGTCCTGGTACTGTCCCCTGTCCTGTACCACTGAGAAGAGTCCAGCCCTATCCTCTTGCCCTTTAATTATTGATCAAATCTGCAACACCAATGGAAGCAGTGTTCCTTACTGCAAGCTCTAGGTCTGTGGTACAACACATATTATGAAAAAAGTTGGTTTAGATGTGGTTGATGGGATGTGAGACCACTGCTGGGAAGTACCAGTGCTATGATCACAAGCATGAGGAGATGAAATCTGTGTGGCTGTGGCTTCATGCGCTTAAAGCTGCGTAACAAAGGTGAACAAAGCTCATGATGCCAGGATGTTTGTTCTGTACACGGCTGTCCTTAGCAGGATCCTGGTTGAAGTTCAACATGGTTTTGAGCAACCATGTTAATGCAAGATCTGTAATTTTAGTTCTGCACAAATAATTCCTTCTCAGTGACATGCCAAAACACAACCAACTATTCAGAGGTCAAGATAGTGTTTCTTGAGAATAGCTCAACACATGGAAGCTCCAACAATAGCTTTTGTTAGGAAAGAATAACAAGATGAGGGATCTGCTTAGAAGCACTCATCAGGCAGTAATACTTGTGTTCTCCTCCTAACATCTGCAGAAGGGAAAACACTTGAACTCAGGCCAAACTGTTTCAAGTCAAATCGAAGATGTTGCCTCTTGTAGATAAAATCTGAGCTTTGGAAGAACTGCAGAAGGCGACACTTTAGCCTGCAATCACCTTCAGAAACTATTTTTTGATTTGATCTTGTTTACAGGAACTGAGCTTCATTAACAAAACATTTCAGTGTGTCTGGCCTCACGTACTGCTACTCTCTTAAAAGGAGGCTGCCAGTAAGCTCCAGTGCTAGCCTGGAGCAAACAGTTAGACCAGCAAAAGTCTGGGGATTTCTGGCACTTTATCTCATTCTTACTGCCAAATGTAATAACCTCTTAATGGGCTTTCCCACGTGCTGGAGGATAAAGCCCAACAACAGGGGTTGGACTGTGTGTGCGAGCACTCCGAGCTCTGAGGAATATACGTGCTATTTGTAAACAGTCCATTTACTGAGTGTGTTAAAGTGAGCAAAAGGTTATAGAAGTGCTTTATCACCACAAGCATGAGGCCTGGTGCTCAGAATGTACTCTGCAGAAGTTGGCCAGAGATTTTTATCAATTAATTAGATGTTCAGTTCTGGGTTATAACTGACACTTTCATAATGACTTTTCCTAAGGGCACCCAAACACTTCAGAATCTTTTTCTCCTCAGTGTTCTGTTAGTGGTGTAACAAAGGATTTGAAGGACTTGTTTACATGAGCAACTTCTCAAGCTGTACTTTAGGGACTCAACCATGTTGAGAGTTCTCCTAACTGAGGATGTTTTCCATTGTTGATGTGAGAGCAATCACAGGCAAGAGCTAGGTTAGAGAAAAGACAGTGGAAAAAGTAAGCATAAACAGATCTGTAGCAGCAAATGTGTTGATGTGAAACCTACACCTACTGATCACTGAAATGTGGCAGATAGAACTGAGGATCTGGACATGCATATTATTTTAAGTACTTTTTTTTTTTTTTTAACTTAAGTATCCCTTACATGAAAGGGGTTGGATGACAATAGCCTTTCTCTACCTCACATTCTCCCTCTTTTCAAGAGTGACTATGTTTATAACAAGAAATAGGCTGTATGGAAGGACACTTCCCTTCATGGCTCTAGCAACATATGAGTGCCAATCAGACCATTCTTGAGCACAGGCTGCCAATTGCATGTGGTTTTACTTGAAAGACTTCAAGCCCATTTAGGAATAACCCAGATTTCCAAGCAAGAGTTTCATCTGCAAAGGGTACATCTGAAAACAGACTAGTGTCACGTTCTGATCATGTGCTAGATGCTGCATATTTGGAATACCAAAATCTCTACTAAAAACTTAAGGAGCTAGAGCATTAAATTTTTTAATCCTATACTCAATCATCTTTGAGAATTCTTAAAGGTTGCCACATGTGGAGCCTTTCTGTTTGTGGATGTTCAAAATGCTAGAAAGATACTTATTTTAAAGAGAAGAATGTTGTGGTTCAGAGTTCAGTGCAGAACCACCACTGCATGTCTATTTATAAGAGTAAAACATGATTTTAATGTTTCTGTTGTCACTCAGCCAGATGTTACTTTTCAGTTGAAGCAACTAAAATCTCATCTGTTTTGCATGTTTTTAGATCCCTTTTTTGATTGTGGTTTGTTTTGGGTTTTGTTTTGTTTTTTTTTAACATATATAGACTCCTAAAGATTAGCTGATCTAAATATTTCTTATCCTTTAATTTTGGAATCCTTACAGTAGACCTGATAACTAGGAACAGGGAGAAGCAAAATGAGTACAGTGACATAACAGGTTTGGTTTCAGCAAACCCTTTCATCACCTATCTGGGCTCTTTCACTTTTCAGAGTCTGCAGGTAGATTTCTGTGGGATTCTATCAGCTATACTTGGAGAAATGGGAACTGAAGCAAATGTCTGTAGCCCAATTTGTACTTCTCTACACATTTATCTAGCCCCTATACTTTTACTGAGCTAATTCTAGCAATCCTGCTGTTTTAGTAAGTGCTGCTAATCCTTGTGCTACTAAGATCCAGAACAACTAGTTAGAGATTCTCCGAAAGTGGGAAATTTATAACATTCTATAGATTGTTTTAATACACAACTTTAGTGATTCAAGTGATGCAAGAAAACAACTGAAATGCAAATGCATGCAGCCTTGTGTAGAACAGCAGTGGAAAGGCAAATTCTATTGAACTTGAGAATAATGGGATGAAAAAGAAAAGCCAGAAGATGCACATGAGATTTTGTTCTTACATGGTATCCAAAGGAGCAG
>VYZU01018462.1:0-24104 GCA_013401355.1 Ceyx cyanopectus | reverse complement strand
CCAGAGATTTTTATCAATTAATTAGATGTTCAGTTCTGGGTTATAACTGACACTTTCATAATGACTTTTCCTAAGGGCACCCAAACACTTCAGAATCTTTTTCTCCTCAGTGTTCTGTTAGTGGTGTAACAAAGGATTTGAAGGACTTGTTTACATGAGCAACTTCTCAAGCTGTACTTTAGGGACTCAACCATGTTGAGAGTTCTCCTAACTGAGGATGTTTTCCATTGTTGATGTGAGAGCAATCACAGGCAAGAGCTAGGTTAGAGAAAAGACAGTGGAAAAAGTAAGCATAAACAGATCTGTAGCAGCAAATGTGTTGATGTGAAACCTACACCTACTGATCACTGAAATGTGGCAGATAGAACTGAGGATCTGGACATGCATATTATTTTAAGTACTTTTTTTTTTTTTTTAACTTAAGTATCCCTTACATGAAAGGGGTTGGATGACAATAGCCTTTCTCTACCTCACATTCTCCCTCTTTTCAAGAGTGACTATGTTTATAACAAGAAATAGGCTGTATGGAAGGACACTTCCCTTCATGGCTCTAGCAACATATGAGTGCCAATCAGACCATTCTTGAGCACAGGCTGCCAATTGCATGTGGTTTTACTTGAAAGACTTCAAGCCCATTTAGGAATAACCCAGATTTCCAAGCAAGAGTTTCATCTGCAAAGGGTACATCTGAAAACAGACTAGTGTCACGTTCTGATCATGTGCTAGATGCTGCATATTTGGAATACCAAAATCTCTACTAAAAACTTAAGGAGCTAGAGCATTAAATTTTTTAATCCTATACTCAATCATCTTTGAGAATTCTTAAAGGTTGCCACATGTGGAGCCTTTCTGTTTGTGGATGTTCAAAATGCTAGAAAGATACTTATTTTAAAGAGAAGAATGTTGTGGTTCAGAGTTCAGTGCAGAACCACCACTGCATGTCTATTTATAAGAGTAAAACATGATTTTAATGTTTCTGTTGTCACTCAGCCAGATGTTACTTTTCAGTTGAAGCAACTAAAATCTCATCTGTTTTGCATGTTTTTAGATCCCTTTTTTGATTGTGGTTTGTTTTGGGTTTTGTTTTGTTTTTTTTTAACATATATAGACTCCTAAAGATTAGCTGATCTAAATATTTCTTATCCTTTAATTTTGGAATCCTTACAGTAGACCTGATAACTAGGAACAGGGAGAAGCAAAATGAGTACAGTGACATAACAGGTTTGGTTTCAGCAAACCCTTTCATCACCTATCTGGGCTCTTTCACTTTTCAGAGTCTGCAGGTAGATTTCTGTGGGATTCTATCAGCTATACTTGGAGAAATGGGAACTGAAGCAAATGTCTGTAGCCCAATTTGTACTTCTCTACACATTTATCTAGCCCCTATACTTTTACTGAGCTAATTCTAGCAATCCTGCTGTTTTAGTAAGTGCTGCTAATCCTTGTGCTACTAAGATCCAGAACAACTAGTTAGAGATTCTCCGAAAGTGGGAAATTTATAACATTCTATAGATTGTTTTAATACACAACTTTAGTGATTCAAGTGATGCAAGAAAACAACTGAAATGCAAATGCATGCAGCCTTGTGTAGAACAGCAGTGGAAAGGCAAATTCTATTGAACTTGAGAATAATGGGATGAAAAAGAAAAGCCAGAAGATGCACATGAGATTTTGTTCTTACATGGTATCCAAAGGAGCAGGATCTACATCTGACAGAGATACTCCTACTTCTTCCAATAACTTTAGCACTTCTCCTAAAACAGAACCACAGACATGAAAAGCTCTTATTCTGAGGACAAAAGAAAACAAAATCTACAGATCAGTACATCAGACTGCATCTTAAAATTATACCGGGGCATGATTTGTGCTATTACAGTGTAATTACACAGCACTATCCTCTATTAGAAACAAAGGCTTATTAAAACCGGCCAAGGCCTTGCCCTGAGGCATCCAGAAGTGGCTCTACTTACCTGTGGTGATTACGCAGTCCACATCACGAGTCTGGTACTGTTGGTTGAAAAAGTCTGGCCTGGAAGCCTCTAGTTTTTTGTCATAACAGGGCATCACTGTTACGTGGTATATCTGGTCAGGTGTTAAGTGCTGTAAGACAGACAGGGGTGCATCTGGGTTGGCCAGTTCTATCAGAACCCTCAGTTCTATCTTGAGGGTGATGTTTTCAAGGTCCAAGTGAGAATGATGACACCGATGTCACCATGCCTTTGGTAATACTCCTAACTATTGCTCAACATTCATTTATGCATAGATAACTGTGCGTGTGTATGTGTGTGTGTGTGTGTGTGTGTATATATATATAACTTTTGTCACAGAACCCAATTTTAGTTTGTGTCAGCAGCATGGTCTCTTGTAGATTTCCCCCCACCTCCTTTTGCTAGTGCAGAAGATCTGGACCAAGTAAGCCAGGGAAGTTAATTCCTACTTATGCTGTCAGAATATGCTTCCACTGTGCTGCTAAGCCTCAGCCCTTGCATCAGCAACTAAGAAACGATCTGGAGTCAGACAAAAACCTCATGACAATCCAAGAAATAAGCACAGGCTGAGGAAACAAGTCATTGACTCAAGGCCATCGTTTCATTGTCTTGTGCCAAATAATTCTTAGCAGCTGCCAATTTCTTAACAAATATGCAGATGTCACCGTTCACTTAAAGCAAGTGTTCAAGTGCTGCTCGCTAATGGACAATAAATCACACAATCCGAAGTGGTGCTTAAGTTTTTTACTGAATAAATCTAGGCAATTAGTACAACTCTAGTCTTTAGATATCAAATTTACATTTGGAAAGATTCCAAAGGTTAAAGACTGAGATCAGAACTAAGTCAAACTGAAGCAGAACATTAAGCTGGGAATGAGCCTGTAATTTTTAGACAAGACATGATCTGCACGTATGCACTGATTGAAGTTTGGGTTAAGGACAACATATTTTAAGTTATTCACCACTTGAAACAACATGAAAATACCACACACAGACAAGATGGGAACACAAAGGCATTGAAAAATGTGTTTCTCTGGCCATCCCAAATTACACAGAGGTTTTTAAGGAGTCTATGCAGTATTACTGTCCTAGTTGCAGTCTTCTTGTTAGATCAAGTAGAAGTGAGAAAGATGCTGCCTTTGCTAGCTACTGCCAAGATAACTTTTACCTTTACCTAATGTATAACATGTAGCAAAAAATACCCCATATACATATAATATTAGTATTCATTTGTAGCAGTTTGCCTTTAAGCACAACATAGTTCAGACACTTACCTTCTGTTCTGCAAAATAGCCCTTGATCAAGGAGCCCATGACCTGCTGGGGAGACTTGGTGGTACTGATATAAGGAATGATAAAACTGCCATGGGTTTTCTCTGCATAGCAGATCCAACCTGAGAAGAGTATAATTAACAGATTAAATTACAAAAATAACAAGCAGCCCTTCGCTCTGCCCACCCTGTCCCCAACCCCAGGCTTGGTACCCATTAATAACTATTTTCAGCCTTGCTTCAGCACAAAAAGCAAATTAAGTGTAACGTAAGATTAATCTTGAAGATCACCATGTAAATGTATAGATCACTACTGCTATTAACGCCAAGATCTCTGTATTGTGAACAAAGTAATCCCATGAGTGAGTTTCTCCCCTTGTGCTTCTCTGACTAGCTTTTTTGTTGTTGTTTGTTCTAGTGTACTATTCGTATTCTGGTTTATTACTTCCATAACTAACTTAGTGCCGTACCTGGGCAGGCAGAAGCTAGCATGGGCAAAGCCTTTTTGTCTTCAGATTGCTTCTGGAAGCGTCTGAGGAATTCTTTTTGGCTCTCCAACAGGCTGAAGTTTCTTGAGAAAGTGGTATCAAAAACATAGTGCACACCTAGGCAGTACAGCATCCTTGTTACAATTCCCAATAGAGATATGGCAAAGTACAACAAAAACCCTCCAGTCGGACCCGATTCACACCACATTTCTTATTGATAGGTGTCAAGCTCTGCAGTGCAGAGCCAGCCCTTCTGTCGGCACAGGGAGATAAGCACAAGCTGCAGGAAGACTGCAAACATAAAAGTTCCTTCCATCACTCCCAGTTTATGATATGACTGAAGCCACAGGTTGTATTTTAGCTAATGCCAATCACAAAATGTTACAAGTCCCTGGGGAGGTTAAGTCGCATCAACCTCATGTGCTCATGGGGCATGTTTAATGTGTACCCCAGCACTCCTCTGTTATGAGCAGAACCAGACCATGCTTACCTAAGCTCTTTAAGAATGCGGTCAACTTCTTTGCTGTCTCCAGAACACCCATTTTACACCTTGCAGCCAGGGAAGCTCTGGACTGTGGAGAAACAGAAACCACCACCAACTTCTGTGCATTGAGAGCAGCAGTCTTCGGGGGGGGGAAAAAACAACCAAATGACACATTTTAGATGCTAATATGGTATGTGCAGATTTTTTTCACACTAGAACATCATGAAGTTTGTAACAATGGGACTTGGATCTTAAAAGCTTCTTTGAACCAAAACAACTCTATCTCATAGAATGTATTGGGTTGGAAGGGACCTCCAAAGGTCATCTAGTCCAACCCCCCTGCAATAAACAGGGGCATCTCTAACTAGGTCAGGCTGGCCAGAGCCTTGTCAAGCCTGGCCTTGAATGCCTCCAGGGATGGAGCCTCCATCACCTCTCTGGGCAACCCATTCCATTGATCTATCACCCTCATGTTAAAGAGCTTTTTCTTAATGTCTAACCTAAATCTGCTCTTTTCTAGCTTAAAGCCATTGCCCCTTGTCTCTACAAACCCTTGTAAATAGACCCTCCCCTGATTTCTTATAAGCCCCTTTCAGGTACAGGAAGGTTGCTATAAGGTCCCCCCAGAGCCTTCTCTTCTTCAGGCTGAACAACCTCAATTCTCTCGGCCAGCATCTCCTAGCTTAACTCTAAAGTCAGTAACTTACTACACTAAGGTGCATTCCAAACCCAGGGTTTCTTTTTAAAAAACAGAAAAAACAGTACACTGTGAATGTCCTTGAAGCCTTCAGATCTCTGAGACTAATGTTTACATGTGGTGTTTCCATCTGTTATTCTGCAGATCCACCCTACCAATCTGAACAGATTTCAAACTCTGCAACCAACTGATCCCTGACGTGGCACCTACCTTGTTAGAAGTCAGTATTTTGCAGAGTTCTTCATGGCTCTGCTGAGTGATTAAAACACTTTCTGCTGAGGTAATGCAACCGCTACAAGCTAAGCAGTCATTCAGGGTGATTTTAGCCTTTTCCAATTTTTGTGCTCCTCCATCCTATAAAGAAGCAGATTGGACTCAGTTCTGATCATGTGTAGAACTAGGCAGAGATTTTCACACCTTTACTGTAATTTGTAACAATGATGCTCTTTTTGTGCTCTTGGTTCATCACTAAAAATAAGTAACTTTTATTCTTAGGAAGATAAGAGGAAGACAAGTATCTTTGAATTTTGCTGCTTTTCATAGAATCATTTGGCACAAAGATGCAAATATGCTGAGAAATTTTGGGGAAATTTTAGTAAGATCAAGAATGTAACTTACATAAAATACAGAACAGTTGCTTAAGCCATAGCTGGTGGGCTCACATTGCTCCCAAAGACTGAAATTACACGATCCCAGAAGCAAATAGCGTCTGTTTTGCTCAGTTTCTCAACCTGTGTGTGGCTGAGAGCTGGGTTAGCACAGCTAACTTGCTGTTTTAACAGCCAAACTGGACACCACAGAGATCCTGAGACCTTCAAGCACCAACCTCCAGCGTGCAGTGAGCATCATTTTGGAGAAAGTGGGCCAGCCTTGTCAGCTCTGTGAAATGCTGCTCTGAATGATGCTGGAACTCTTTTTTTTTTTTTTTTTTTTTTTTTTTTTTCCACAAGAATGTGAATTTCACTCCTGAATAGACTGTGTAGCCAGAGAGCAGGCTCACTAACGGTTTTAATCAATGCTGGGTGTTCTGCAATCTTTGTATATGCAAGATTTACACAGGAGAACTGTACAGCAGCATGTCAGGGATAGCATCTGGCTCACTGATTATTCTTCTTAAGTTTTGACCTGAATAAGTCAGTTTTCCCATGAGACGCTCCTTTTAAATGTCACTTCTCAAGGTGAGAAAAAAAGACTGAGCAATTAGGTCCTTGTAAATTAATGTTTTAAAATAAGAAAGAAGATTCCTTCGGGAGGGCTGTATCTTCCTTTTTTTTTAGGTCGACATCTGCCTAAAGTTAAAAGTGCCATTTCTGGATGACTTCCCAGCTTGGTTAAGTAAGAAATGGTAACTTTTGTGTGTAAACAGGAAAATCACTCTGTAAAACTCGGCAGTAGCTCTAGAAGCAGAAGACTTCTGTATTCTGCAGGTTATTAACAAATAACTTTAAATGATTATTAAAAAAATCAGAGCAAAATTTAAGAGTATCCAGTTGAATCTCTGAATGCTCCACTGTATGAAATAATGAAAAAAGAAAAGGCATTGTCACAAATAATTTAAGAATTGTTCAAACAAGTACAGGTGGCAAAATAGACTCCCCAGTGTATCTGCACTCCCACTGAAAATTGTCACTAATTACTGTCAGTGTTTCAGAGCATAAAAGATGGACGCACAATCAGAATGAATTACTGCTTATAAAACCAGGTGATGAAAAAGTTGGATTTGGCAAAAGGGTAAGAGAATTCTGATGGCAACAGTGACACTTTTCTCATGTCTTGGTCCTCTCTAAAGCATTGAACAGCTGTAGACTGTTGAAATACTTCACAATACACTCATGTTTTCTGGAATAATGAAGAAAAATCACACTTACTTGGTTGATCTGAAAGTAGCTTCCATCTGCTTCTATTCTGATCTTAGCTGCTGCTTTTCCAGCATTTTTTTCCACCTTTACAGGTTTGATACATTCCTGAATGAGACATAAAAGCTTGAAAGTGAGGAGATGAGCAACAGAAACACAGATTGAAAAGAAACTAGAGCAATCAAAGTGGATGCTACTTACCCCACAACCCCCCACCTCGAGCTACTTATAGCTTCTATAACCACCACAGGAAAAACATAAATGCATAAAACTTCTTACCTCTTTTTTACAGAAGGAACACTTTTCCTGCATCATACCAAACCCAAAGAGGACAATTTGCTGCTCTTTCTGTGGAATATGGCTGCTTTACGGATCACTGAAAAGAGCAGAGCTCTGCCTGCACAGCCCTCCCCTCTAAAACCCGACAGCTGATGGTGAATTCTTCCTCACAGGCTTAACCCACGGAGGCGTGATCACTAAAGGCAACATGTGGCTCGTGCCAATGAAGTTTCATTTCATGTCAAAAGGGCTCTGACAACCTCCAATGGACTCTTTCCAGCTTTCTGTGCTGGTCTCTGATGAAGTCTCAAGGGTGTTTTTTGCATTTTGTGCAATTTTTATTGTTTAGGAACCTTATGACTTCTCGCCCTATTTCCACAGCTAGAATTCTCTTTGCCTTTTACCATCCTTACTCTGCCAACACCTTCAGGCTTCCCCCCAAATTAATCCAGCTTGACTACATTTTGTAAGATTCACAGACTAGCCAGAACGAATCATTGGGATTCTTCAGTTATGTTCACTGAATAAAATAAACAACAATCTCTACTTGAAACAGAAAAGTGAGTTGTATTATTTATGTGATTCACTAGTAAACCCAAGTACTGCAAGGAGAGCTAAAGGTTTTGCTGTGCCCCATTCACTGATGTCAGTTCTGGATCATTTTTCAGTCATACTTGTCAGCAAATTGCCCAGGATAATTACTTTGTATTTTTTCTAGTGCTTGAAGCCTCCAAAAGGAATAGTCTTGACCCATCCTTGCTGCTCGTTCTCACCTCCCTGTCACCTTCTACTGTATGCTGGTTCAGACCTGTAGTTACAGTCTGGATTGGGTGGGAAGGGACCCTTCAAGCTCATCTCATCCAACCCCCCTGCAGTGTTCAGGGACATCCACAGCTACACATGAGCATCAGTGTGAATTAGTAGTGTGCAAGGAAACATGTTCAGGCTTAAGCCNCATCTTCCCCAGTCGGCGCTGATAGGGCCGCCCCCGGGACGGGGGCCAGAATTGGGCCTCCTCTTCAGAGTGTCCCCCGCCTGCCTCAAGTCCCGGAAGCCCCCAGCCTGCCCGTACCTACCTGGGAGGGTCCGATGTAATCGTCCAGGTCCGTCAGCTGCAGCACCCCGCTGAAAGGAGACGCCATCGCGGCCGCGCTACCGCCGAGCGCGGCGGGCAGTGAGGGGGCGGATACCGCCACTGTCGTAAAAGGGGGAATGGGGCCACACTGCCGGAAAGGAAGACGCGGGCGGGAATGCTCATGGGCGGAGCGGTCAGGGGTGTGGGGTGAGGGGCCTAAAGCTGCGTGGCTTTGCTGATGGTGGGCTTGAGCTGCCTTCTCTTAGGGCCTTTGGTGGTTTCTGGGTGATGGGGGTAGGCTTGATGTAAGATGTACACACTGTAGAGAGGGAGGTTTCACGGCTTTTGGTCTTAGAAGCAACGTGAGACTTGTGCTGGGTTTCTTCATGTTCTTACAGAGAGTGACTCCTCAAAGCCTCCAAACTTGTGCAGCTGGCTTGGATACCTGGCGGCTTTCTTGGGGCTGCTCTCCCACTGGGCTGGCAGCTGGTAAAGTTTCTGCCTGTATTGTACAGAGATTTGAAGCTCTTAAGTCTGGACAGCTTGTTGTGTTCAAGGAGATGCACCTGTGCTGGGAGGCCAGCCTTGGGAGGATTAGGGGGTGTTCAGCCTGAAGAACAGAAGGCTCTGGGGAGGCCTCCACATGGTCTTTCTGGACTTAAAGGGACTGCCTTTTGAACAGGGCCTGTTGGGGCAGGACAAGGGGTGATGCTTTTAGACAAAGGCGAAGGGAGAGATTTTTAAGATCAGCATGGTGAGACCCTGGCCCAGGTTGCCTAGAGAGGTGGTTGCTGCTTCATCCCTGGAACCATCCCAGGTGAGGTTGACTGGGGCTCTGAGCAACCTGCTCTGGTTGCAGCTGTCCCTGCTCCCTGCAGGGGGTTGGATGAGATGATATTTCAAGGACTTTTCCCATCCTAAACCATTCCATGATTCTATGGTATTTTGTGTGTTAGAGGTTCTCAGTGTGAGAAATTATTAGTTGTTTGAAGGAAAGTATTTGTGTGAGAATCAGTGGAGAAAGTGGCATAATAATTGTTCAAGGTCACTGGTAAGGCTGCAGTACTGTCTGAGAACTTGGCTTCTTCATTGCAGACCCTGTTCTGAGTTTTCCCTCTTGTCAGTAGTGTCGCAGGGAAAGAGTTGCAAATTTGGGCTCTTACAGAATGCAGCCTAATGCATGTTAACAAAAGTTTTATTTAAAAAAAACCAACCAAAACCCTTTGCACTGTTTGCAGAAGTACCCTGAGGTACCCAGATGGGAAATGCTGTGCTGTGGAGAGCTGTGGGCCATTTCCAAGCATGGCTGGAGCAGAACACAAGGAGAAACTGCTAGGGCCTCATCCTGAAAGCACCGTTGGATTTTGTCCTTGCAGCTTCCAAAGCTCTGATTAAGGTGTGAAGATGGGGCTCCAGAGAACACATGTTACTGACAAAACACCCCAGGCTCTGCTGATTTCTAGATTAACATCATGCTTTTGTACCTCTAGATTATTTTTAAGAAACTATGAGCTCTGCTCTTCATCTCTGAAGAAAGTATCTTTGTTGATTGAAATGTTGTGCAGCTTTCTCTGAGCTAGAATATCTCATTTAGGGGGTGGATATAACCTTACAAAGCAGTGTTTAGTAGCCAGAGGTAAAAAAAAAATCTGAAACATGTTGGTTTTCATAGATGATGTTGCTCTTTTGCTTATAGGAGGTGCTGAAATAAATAATTAAGGCACCTAATAAGTTCTGAGCCCCCAGAGATTGTCATTGAAGACAATGATCCCTGCAGACAATGATCTGTTCAAGGGTCTGGAATGACCATTCCACCTTCTGATTGCTTTCCCATAAGCCCATTTGGAAATGTTTTACTAGTGGAGTAGACTCCCAAGGGAGACAGTGACAGCCACCTGTGAAGTTGGGAACTGTTGGGCTGTGCAAAGCACTGTTGAACCTGAGGGGTCTGACAGTCCTACCTCTCCTTCATAGTGAGCTGAGCATGAACCTTTCTCTGTACCTGCTCTGCAGATAGAAGCCTTTGCATTTTGCATGCTAAGCAAATATAAAGGTGTCAGTACTTGGGATAACTTGATGGTAGCTCCTAAACCTTCACCTGCTGATGGCTGTTGTGTGTTTCCCCCTTTAAGGTGAAACCCCAGATTAGGTGCTAGCAAATCTTGCAGGCTCTGAACCCTTAGTTCCTACACAGGAAAAAATAGTATTATAATTAGGTAAATTCATACAAACTTATGTGGAGTTGTTTATTCAGTAATTACATAATAAAGACTTTCTACTCTTGTATTGTGTTAACTGGTCCTGGGCAACATGTGGGTGAGATTGTACAAGACCCTGGCCCTGTTCCACACAGAGCTAGCAGCAGAGCTCTGTTTTGCTCTACATTATGTTCATTTCTCCTGGCTTAAGGCCTATAAATATGTTAGTGACAATGATGAGGTAGTTGAAGGCAAATTTGGTGGAATCTTGGGCTGTGATTTTGCCTTTTTCTAGGACATTCTTCTTCCTCTGAAGCCCAAGGCAACATGTTAACAAGACTGAGCTTGCTGAGCACTCTGGACAAACTTTCAGCTCAAATACCTTAAATCTGGCAATGAAGCAAACAAGGTCTTGTATGGAGGATTGTTCTATGAATTTCCCAAGATTTATATCGATCCAGCTTTTTTCTCCTCTTTGGATGTCACAGGCAATCCCTAGAAAGAGAAAAGCTGCAGGTATATTGACAGGCAGTGTTCGAGAGATGACCTCTGCCTTTTCTGGGCAGCCTTGATTATGCTCATAAAAGGCATGGAATCAGGACACTGCTCCTGTCCTGTGGGTGTCACTTGGTTTAGATTATTTGTTGAATTAAGGGACTATTCTAACTAATGAGAGCCAGTTCTAACTCTGGAAAACATCCCCGTGCATCTCGAGTGGGATGCACGGACTGGACCAGCTCCAAGGAGGCTCTCAATCAAGCATGGACCTGCTCTGTTCCTGCTCAATAAGGTCTCCAGCCACATGGACAGCTGAGTGAAGGTAGGAACCCATGGCTGATATTTTGTAGGCTAGAAACAAACTGTGATCTTTATCCTTTGGCCTTATGGAATTATTCTGCTTCTCTGGTGCTGTCGAATGGGCTTGTTGGCTTAGGTAGATTTTCATGTAGCTGTTGTATATGTCAATTTTGTTAGAAGGCAAAGGGAATCACAAGCCATGTTGAATCCTTTGACTCTAGGAAAATAAAAGAGGATGTTTTCAGAAAGGATCTGTGCCTGGAATTTTAAGGAAGTTGACCCATTGTTTTCAACCTTTTGTGTGGCCTGGGTAGTGCTTGAGGTTGTTGCATCTCTTAATTGGATGTCTCAGAAGGACTCATGAATATTTCTGTTTATATGAGCAGAATATTTGTTATCCATCTACAAGAAAACACCCCCTTTTGAGCCAATACACTGCTCGATTTTGGTTATACCCAGGACAAACATGAAGGTAGAAAGCTCTTGCCTGGTGGATAACTAGTGATGAAGAGTGACAGCCCTGGTGACGTCCCAGAGCTTAGGCAGCTGCAATGCTGCTGGCAGACACTGTCAGAACCTGGCAGTGTAGGCACGGCGTTCTGAGGGGCAGCAGCTCCAGCGCTGTGGCATTGATGTTGGGGATCAGAACATGCAGCCGGTGAAACCACGAAGCCATGTCTGCCAGGGATGTGTTGGCAGTTTGGGGGAAGAGGATCTCTGCTGACATCATTAGCATCGTTTGGTGGACTCTAGAGCTTCCTAGTAAATTGAAGCTCTGAGGGAGGAGGAAGGAATTGAAGCAGGTGATGAGCGGAGCTGTTAGAAAACCAGGAGTATTGCAGTTAATCAGAAAAAAGGGTCAAGGAAAAATTGGCAAAATAACCCCAGTCTCTCTGCTGCTCTCCTGCCCTTCCTTCCGCTCCTTTTTAACAACAGAAGTTGGAAACATGGCCTGACTGTGTCCTTGCTGGGAAGTTGACCTTGGCAATTTGCATTTTCTTTTGTCAGATGAGTTGGACAGCAGAGAAAGCCAGGTGCTTGAATTTCCTTTCCCCTCCACTCCCATGGGTGTTGCTGTTGTGGCAGGCAGCAGAGTGGTCACGCTGCATGTAAAGCGAGGTTGGTTTGTGCAAAGGCTACTTGGCTTGTTGTTGACTTGCACAAATGGCCTCAGCCCAGCAGGACCAGGGCAAGCAGCAGAGTCTTTTCTCACTCATAAAACTGTTTTAATGTCTGTTAACAATTCTAGGGGCCTGGTTCAGAATCTTTCATATGTCATTAGACTGCCACAGATCATCAGTAGAAAATCCTTGCTGTTTACAGCCTAGTTCTCGTTTGGAGTGATGGGGCTGCTTCCCAAAGGTCCTCTAAGGAAGAAACTTTTACACTGGGCAGTGTGTGGAAGTTCAACCAGAGTAAGGGCTGGACTGAGATCAAGACCCTACTGGAGCATGAGAAACTCCTTTCTGGTTTATCTTTGATTTATTTTTATAGCTAGCAATAAGAGTCCCAGAGTTGGAAGCCCAATAGTTCACCTGTGACCTGCTCTGCTCCTCAAGACTCAGTTGTTGCAGGCACTTGGTTACCTTCAGGACAAAAGTGTTGAAGAAAACACTGAGGTACTGGAGAGGCTCCTTCTTGTTCCTAATCACCTCCAGGACCATCTGGGTGGCTGAAGGGCTGTAGATGGTCTTGCTCTGAACAATCAGCTGGGTTAGTGCCTCAGCTGAGAACAGGTCTAGGGAGTTGTGCTGAAGAAGACCAAGTCATGACATTCCCCCCCTGCTCATCTCTCTTGGCCCACCTGAGCTCTGACACACAAGGAACATTAATTTCTCTCAGGACTGGGTTTCAGCAGTGCAAAGTGTTTACTGGGATTAAATTCAGTAATATCTGTTCCCTGCTGCTAGGCAAGTGATCTGTGAGAGCAGACACTGCTGAGAATGAAATTTAATGTCTGCTCTTTCTGTGTCTTATCAGCTACTCTGTTTGGAGCTTGTCTGGGGAGAAGGTGCTTAAGTAGAGTGTTTAGGGTTGGTGGGTGTTTAGGGAGACTGAGAGACAGGTTTTAGTCACACTAGAAGTTGAGTTGGGCTTTCGGGTTCATGAGCTGGATCTCTGATTTTCATAATGTGAGTTATCTTTTCAGCCTCCTTCTTTCTGAGGGCTGGATATGACCTGTCACCTGCTACAGGGACTGTGCACACGTGTGTGTGAGTGTATTTCTGTTTTTTAGGAGAGGGCAGGTTGCACTGCTCTGTTCCATCGCAAGGGGTCAGTCTTGCTCTAGGGAGAAGCAACTGAGCATACGAAGTTTGTTAGCAGGTGGCTGGCTCATACTGGAGACCATTTTCTTGAAGGTAGAAAATGCAGAGGTAGAGCTTTGTGCTTGAGAATAAGGAGTGCCTGTTAGAGCTGTATCTTGGAATCACAGAGTCACAGGCTGGCTTGGGGGGGAAGGGACTCTTAAAGCCCATCTAGTCCAAACCCCCTGCAGGGAGCAGGGACAACTGCAATTAGTTCTTGCTGCACTTCAGTGTATGTTAGAGATGGCCAAATGCTGAACATACAGCAGAGCTAGAAAGTGCAGGAGCATTGCTGGGTGCCTACAGCAGCACCTCCCCCTTTATTGACTGGCCCTCTGGAAGGTGAGTGTGTGCTTTGGGAGCATCTACTCAGCCAAAGGAAATGGGAGTTGTGAGAACATGGTGCCGCAGCTGACATCAGTAGAGCTGTTCCTGGAGTGCTGGGTGCCAAATACTTTTAATGCTGGGAACACTGTGGCACAGCCAGAACTGATGGCTGAGGAGCCAGTGTCTTGACAACCTGGTTCTTTCTGAGCAGCCTTTCAAAGCTGGGCTGGATTTCTGGGACACGTGTCAGCCTCCTCCTACCGAAAAATGGTCTTCCAGTAATGAAAGTGACCTTAAAACTGGTCATACATCTTAATCTTGGCTGCTGGTGTGCCAGGAATGTCTCCAACAGGCATAGCCTCCAGACCCTGCCCTGATGAGCAGCTGAAGGGGTAGGGTTAGGACGTTACTGAACAACACTTCTGCTCTCTAGTGCAGCCGGTTCTCACCAGCATGAATAGAAACCTTGTTGAGAGAGAAAACCCAAATGTCAGAGTAATTACCTTTTCTTTTTACTTTTTTTTTTTTTTAACTTGTTTAGGCTTATAATTCAGGATGAGATCCGAGTGTTACATGTAGGTGGTTTTTGACTATGTGCAACACAAACATTAGAGAGGAGACTGCAGAGGAGAGAGGGAAGTAGAAAGCAAGAAGAATCTCCTGTGTAAGCCTCGGGGAAGGTGTTGGGTTTTACTTCCAGCTGTAAACTGATACGTGATTGCTGTTGGGCCTTTTTATCCTGTCTAAAGCATCTCAGCTGTTTTTTTTATTAGTCTCTGACTCTTCCTTTAGCTGTGTGCAGAGAGTAGCCCTGGGAGTGTTGTGTGGCCAGAGTATCGGTTGCTCTGAAGTTACTACAGCAGGCAATACATCAGGATTGGCTTTTAGTCCTAAAATTACCAAAGATTTAGTGTGTTTGATGGTAGGCAGGTTTATGATACCCTTGTCTTTCCTCTACTCATTTGCAGTGTAGAAGTAGCCCTGAGTGAAGGCCTTGGTAGCACGGGCAGGTGAGGTGTAAAACACAAATCTTCAGTCTCACATTCTGGTGACCCCACTGACATTTGTAGGTGTGGGCTCAGTAACATCTCAAAGCCAGTAACATTTTTCACATATTCCCTGGTGTAACCAAATGCTTAAGCAAACAGAGGTGAGACAAGCTGCTTGTCTCTCTAGGTGATGTTTAAAAGCAGGTGTGTCATAACAGGAGTTTACAGAGCTGGAGGTGACCTGTGCACTTACCCATTCTTTTACAGATCTATGCTGAGATAAGAATGTGTCCTGATAGTTTGAAACTATCCTTGCATCGACAATAAATCTGAGGGTGCAATTCTTACTCAGTCACTTTCTGAAATCAATGGCTGCTTCTAGTGCCTGATAGTACTTGAGACAGTGTTGTGTGATTTAATTGCCTGTGTAGAGAGGTGGCACCTTTCCTAGTCTGAACTGTCCCTCTGGTCCTGTCAATCCATTGGTTTGAAGAAAAATGTGGCCAAAATGCTGTGTGCTGCAGCCATCACAGTTGCTTATTCATGCTCAAGCTCCCAGTGCTGACCAGGATGGTTCAAAAAAAAACCAAACCCTTATTTATAGGTTTACCTGCAGGATGAGGCTTTCAAAAAATGCAGAACCTATCAGGGGTTGAAACCAGAACGTTGCTCCAGGAGAAGTTGTAAAGGCTGATCCCGCTCAAGCCAGGATATGTTCTTGTGGGAGCCCTCCTGACCTTCTCCTGGTGATTCTGTAGGTAGGTGACAGTGGTTTCAGTGGGAGGAGTGTGGAGGAGTCAGTGAGCCATGGAGTAGTTGGTTGACTGCCACTGAAAGCACACTGCTCACAGGTGGGTGGTTTTTTTTTTTATTGGCATTTCCTTGTTTGAGATCTTGGAGAGATAAGGAGTGGAGAGGTTTCGCACCTTTGCCAAGTCGCAGTAAGTCTGAGATCTATCCAGTAAGGATAAAAGGAAGAGCTAAGTGCAAGTGGTGACTCTGTCATAATACCTTACTTGTGGGCTTGGAGCTTCTTTAGACTGCAGACCACAGCTTTGCATCATTTCTGTCTTTATCTCCTCTTGCCAGCCCTTTGCAGGGGTCTCTCCCAGCTTGCTGAACTCTAGCAGGAAGCCTGTCTCTTTCTTGCCCCACCAAAGAGATGACATTTGCTCAGTGCCAAGACTTGACCTTCACATCTCTCACATTCCTTCTGATTCTCTGTCCAGTCTGCTTTGGATATCTTCCTAAAATCTGCATTTGTGTGTCTCACCTTTTGACCTGTGGCCCAAAGATTAATTCAGTCAAAGGGTTGGACACCACAGCTGTGTCCTCTAGGACTCTTTGGTGTGGTCTGCCTTGTCTGGGCATTTTGGTGAGATTTTGTTCTATAGTCTCTACACGTGAGATTTGTTCTTAGATGTACTCACGTAATGAAGGGATCTGGTGTGATGGACATGGATACAAAGATTATTTCCCTTTTGAGACCTGTCTCCAGATCCTCTTTTTATACCTGGATCATGTCCCAGCAGGGCCCTGAAGATTTATTCTTCATGAGACAACTAATGAGGAAACAGAAAAATAGCCTCAAGTTTTTGAAAGATCACAGAATCACAGAATCATGCCTTCTTACTTTCAGGACTCTCTTTTGCCTTTCTGTTCAGTTCTGACGGTTTGTTTTCCTTTGTTCAGTGGAATGTGCTTGTTTTCTCTGCAGCACCTGCCATGTTTTAGTCTTTTAACTGCCCCTTTTGGTTTCTCATTAGTGAGCTTTCATATTCTGTGCTCTTGTTCATGTCCTTAAACCTCTCCTTCCGATTCTGGCTTATGCACTTGTGTTTTGTTAGTGAAAAGGAGCACACTGGTGGGGCTGTCTCCCATCTTCTAAGGGAGACATGACTTTTCTGGGTGAGCACAAAACCCCTTTTGTTCTGGGTGAAAACCATGGGGAGGTGCAGTGACTTTGAGCTGAGCAGGGTGTGTGGTGTGTATGTGGTGGAGGAGGGATTGGAAAAGATTTATTGTCTGTTGCCACGCCTGGCTTAACGTGGCAGGAACACCTCAGAAATTGATTGTACAATTCAGTGTGACTGAAGAACACTTGACCCATACTTGGTGCTACACATGCAGGTCAGGTGAGAAGGCACTGACTCATTTGAGGATCAGCTGAGGGACCTGGGCTTGATCAGCCTGGAGAAAAGGAGGTTCTGGGGAGACCTTCTGGCTCTTAACAAATCCCTGACAGGAGGTTGGAGCCAGGTGGGGTCAGATTCTGCTCCCAAGGAACAAGCAACAGGTCAAGAGTAGCTAGCCTCAAGTTGCCCCAGGGGAGGTTTAGGTTGGACCTGAGGTACAGTTTCTTCTTGAGGGTTGTCCAGGCCTGTCCCAGGCTGCTCAGGACAGTGGTGGAGTCCCCATTCCTGGAGGTGTTTAAAAGGCTGGCTGCACAGTGTGCACAATCACACCAGGGTGCAAGGGGTGGGTTGAGCGCTCTCCAAGACCCCTTACACTTCTGTCCTCCTTGGATACGAGAAGATATCTAGTTGTCTTCCACTTAGCTCAAGCTTTCCTAGCATTCACCCTCTGTGTTCCCCTTTCTTTTTTTCCCTTCTCAGCCTGCAGCTGAGAAGCCAGATGTTGCAAAATTAGAAAAGTTGGGACCGTGGGGAGAGCAGCAGGGAGGAAACATAGTGAGGAGGAGGCTGATGAGAAGGAGGGTTCTGCTTTGGGCAAGGTGGTAGCTGAGGATGTGTTCTGGGCTCTGTCCCCTGAAAGACTCATCTGTCCAGATGTGAGCTGCAAATATCTCGCTCTTGCTTAGCCACAGTTTTCCCCTGGCTCAGCACATGCTGCTAAGGATGTTCAGGTAATAGCAATAAAGCTCCTAGACCATGTCCCTTCTCCTTAGCGTGAAGGTTATTCCTGAATGATGGGTGCAAAACCTGCTTTTCCAGAGTCATGTCAGTTTGTGAGACTCTCCTCTCTGATCTGTTGCTGTATTGCAGTCAGTGTCTGTCATCCCATTTTTGAGCTCCTCTGTCTGTCCTCTCCTCAACTGTATGCTGTTTGAATTGGAGACCTCCTTGTTTGTACCACTCCTTGTGCTCTTGGGTCTGTGCTCATGTCTGTGAAAGGATGAACATGAATGGCAGGTGCTGGATGCTTCTTCTCAGCCACCCTCTGACAGACCTAAAAAAAAAATATTGCTTGGCATACAAGTGGAAGCTCCTCCTGTGAACTCAGGTGTCTCTCCCCACACCAGGGGAGCTCTGCACACTTTTTAGGTGTTCCTGACTTCCTGACAGGCAGATCCTGACACTGTTGCCTGTCCCCTGCCCTGGCTTCCTCATCCATGGCCAAGGCTCAGTGTTGTTTTTTCTGCTTTTCACATCTCTCCTTTCTTGTGTTTCACCTCCTGATGCCCTGAGGAAGAATCACAGAACAATAGAAGCTGGAAGGGACCTCTGGAGATCATTGAGTTCAATGTCCCCTGCCAGAGCAGGATCCCCAGGTCTGGCTACAGATGGCAGAGCCCTTCTGTGCCACACAGTCTTTGGTGCTTTTTCCAGCAGCACGTACCTGCCTGACCTCTCTCATGGACAGCCTGGTCACAGCATCAACTTCCCAAAAGACGCAAGATGCTGAAAGCTTTGATTTGAAAGCGGACTGAAGGATCCCGTTCATTCCAAAGACACTTCGTTTTGGATATCCTGGAGAAGAGATGAACAAAAATTAGTTTCCAAACTGATTAATTTTGATCTTATATCTGGGCAGCCTGCAACAGGCATTGGCAAGAGTCACTTTCATGTTGGGCATCCTGTGCACTTTTGAGTTTGATGCAGTTATGAATGTGTGTTGCACTGGTCCCAAAATAATTGATAAACATGTGAAGTGTGGTAAGAAAACTGGAAGTGTGAGGAAAGCTAGGGTTTTAGTACATGGTGATGATGTGACTCAACACTGTCTTTTCTCGATGTTGTCACAAACATGAATTACAGGTGAGCATGATGGGGCAAGCCTAAGCCTGGAACAGAACTGGCTTACGAAAAAACTTGTCTTGAAAAACATTAGTAAAGTGACCAAAGAAAGAAAATCTGAGGATACTAAATTAATCCACTGCATCCAGGGAAATTGAGAGTTCTCCCTGCAAGCAATTTCTTAGTGTCTTGGGGATCAGATCCAAGGGTCAGTGAAAATTAAGTCTGGAATGGAATATAATTTAATATCCATCTCTTGTTAGAATCTGAAGCAGGTTTCATTTTTATTCTTGCAGATGATGCTTGCCATGTTTTCACTCTGGAGTGGTTACTGGAATGGGAAAGCTCATACAGTTACATCCTTGGACTGTTGCAGCAAGGAAATAAAATGAAGTTCTGTTGAAAGAAAGGCCACTTCTGGTGATAGGGAGACAGGCATCTCTGGGATTACAGTCCTGGAGCCAATTGATAATAACATTCCTGCTCCATGGTCTCATTGCTGTGGTGCTTGTGAGGGAAAATATGCTGCTGATATAAGAACACACATGGCACTTGAGTGCAGGTGGTGGACACCTTGGCATGAGGCCAGTGTGCCAGGAGAACCCCTGATCACCTCAGCAATGAAAAGCTTCTCAAGGAAATAAGATAGTCTGTTGTGCTACGAGGTTTGCCTGCAGCAGTCCTTGCCTTATCTGACTGCAGGGCTGTGGTTTTTGATTCCAGCTGTGCCAGTTCTCTGCCCTCAGCTGAGAGCTCTGTGTTTCAGTTGATGGACCTTGCTGATTCTGGAGCAGAGTTCCCAGTTCCATGTACCTGTGACAGCCTGGCTGGCCAGCAGAGAGCTGCCCTGTGTTTCTCTTTGGGGTTTCCCAAGAGGAAACAACTGAGGTAAGCAAACATTTAAAGAGGGCCAAACGTTTTAAGCTCTGCAGCAGCAAAATTTCCTGATTTCTTTACTAACTGGAGGAAGGTGGTCTTCATGTAGCACTGTCTTGGGAGCTCAGCTTTATTCTTGTTGCTTCCTGTAAATGCCCAGCATGTCCTGGACAGGGAGGGGACACACCTATTCACTGCACTCATCCTCATTGCTCCAGGAGCCCTGCTTCGGGCTCACTATTTCCTACTGTTTCCTAGGAATGACAGGCATTAACAAATAACTCACATTTATTTGTACTGTGAAACATTTGTATTCTCAAGATCTTATAGGTGTGTCCAGTGCTCCAAATCCATCCTGTAATTTCAGATGTGGCTTGAAGAAGTCAGAGACACACCTTGGTTTGCTCAGTGAAAAGCAGTTCTCTGATCGTAGCCTTGCACAAGTGCCCAGTGAGTAGTGGCTCAGAGGTAAGTGCCATGGTTGGGGATTGTGCAGCCTCTTATCCCTTTCTGCCAGGGGGGCAGCTGAGCTTCAGGGCACCCATCGATTGCAGTGAATCTGCCTTAATTAATTCAGAATTCTCTGCGTTCAGCTCTGTGCTTTCCCAGTGGATCCTCATTGATTTTTTGTGTGTTTTGAATCTGGTTTCAGATAGGTTTTGTGAAGGGTGTTGGCATGTCTAAGTTTGCTTGTGAAATAGTAACCTTTTAAACTTTCCTACTATGAGTTTGGGTTTGCATTTAAATATTACATCCTTCTCTGGAGATAATTCAAAGCCCACATAGACACGATCCTGGGTGAGCCTGCTGGAGTAGGGGGTTGGACATGATGATCTCCAGAGGACCCTGCCAGCCCCTTATAAGTCTATGATTCTGGGATTATTCATGTTTGATTTTTCTTTGATGAAATAAGGTGGTTCCTTGTCTGCGTGGATGCTCTGAAGACATTTGCAGAAATGCTGCCTGTACTCCCAAGGCTGGGATTTCTCTTTTTGATTGGTGAGTATTATTGTGAGGATGGCAGGTGTCCCAGGAGGATTTTTCTTGCCAGTAGCTATAGTTGAGATAACCCTCAAAAGGGGAAATTATGCCTCAAGACTATTTAATGTTACTTTTGTGGTTGCTCTAAATCCCCAGCCTTTAGTATGCTTTTTTATTATTGTATCTGTGAGATAAAACATGACAGATTTTGTAAATAACAGGGTGGAACAACAAAATGGGAATATATTCTCCTTTTGCTGTTGCAGAGCTGTCTGCTCACTGTTTCTTTGGTTGGAGTATCTAGGTGTCTTGGGGAAGGCGCTTAAGACATAATCTTAGCTGAATCTGATTAGATTCCCCTACTTTCCCTCTTGTCTCTTTGGTTTGTTTTTTGTTGTTGTTGTTGTTTGGTTTTTTGTTGTTGTTGTTGTTAGCAAGGGATTCCAGAGCAGGATCTTTGTTTCTTTCAGAAAGTGTCAGCGCTTTCCATAAATCCAGGAAATGAGGCAGGAGTGGGGGTGACTTCTGTAGTCACTTCAGCCTCTGTGAGGTCCTTATGGCAGCCTTCCAGAATCTGAAGAACTCCTACAAGAAATCTGGGGAGGGACTTTTTACAAGGGTTTGTAGTGACAGGATAAAGTGGGATGGCTTCAAACTGGAAGAGGGAAGATTGAGATTAGAAATTAGGAAGAAGTTCTTCACTCTGGGGGTGGTGAGACACTGGCACAGGTTGTTGTCCAGGGAAGCTGTGAATGCTCCATCACTGGAAGTGTTCCAGACTAGATTGGGTGGGACCTCTGAGCAACCTGCTCTAGTGGGAGGTGTCCCTGCCCATGGCAGGGGGCTTGAAATAAAATTATATTTAAGGACCCTTTCACTCCAAATAATTCTGTAATTCTCCCTGCCTCTCTGTTCACGTAGTATTTGTTACATGATTTGTTCTGTCCTGTCGGAAACAAGTGGGAGATCCCTGCCTTCATCTTCTTTTCTGTACTCAGGAGATGCTGAGCTTGGCAATCTCCTAATCTAAAGTAAATAATACTGTTATCAGGGAGAGCTGAGTCTCTGTGTGTTGTTACTGGTTTCCTAAGCTTGCATTTCACCACCTTTCCAGCTTCATGGCATTGACAGGGGAGATGCAAGTTCCTATCAGGGACAACATAAAAGCTGGGAGACAAGGAACAGACAAGCAAAGGGCTTGTATAGACCTGCCAAGAGCCAGCAGTGACAGGTTGGCTTCTAACTCCTTGTTGAGCTCTCGGGCAGGACTGGCATGAGGACTGTCATATGCTGGCATGACCCACATCCCAGGCAGCTCTGCAGCACAAGGAGATTTCAATCCATTTGAGGACTTAGCAGGAGAAATGTATGAAATGTGACATAGGCTTGGCTAAAATTGCCAAGAAAAAAGTGGAAGCTGCAAAGCTAAAAACAATGTGCTTGGCCTGATCTCCTGGGCTCATCTCTGGCCATGGTGCACCAGGGATAATGGGCAAGGAAGTCCTGAAGGAAAGAACCATCCCCAGACTGATATTTCTGCCTCTTTCCTGGTGTTTTCCTCTTTGGAGCTGCACACAACCCCTCATGTTGTCCGAGACACTGCATTTCTATCCTCTGCCAGGCTGACCTGGGGCAGATGGAGGAGGATTCAGGTCAGCTGGCAGAAAGTCAAAGATAAAACAGCAGAAAGATATGACAGAAAGGCTTCTGTGAAATATTACGTCAAGAATGAGAAATAAAATAATATAATGGGACAAGTGATGTTGAGGGCCTATGAAGCCAGACAGGGGCTGGGCTGTAGGAATGAGCTTTGTCCTGGGTTTGCTGCTAAAATCCTGGCACATTGTCTTTCAGGTTGGCAGGCAGTTGCTGCAGCTTCCACTGGGACAGACCTGGTAAGGCAAACTTGTTTGTTTAAAATATATGTGTCGTGATCCAGTAAGGGATACGTGGCAATTTTTTATGAAAGGTTTAAAGGTGACCCCCAAATGGTGAAATTAAGACACAAATGAGATCAGATGTCACATGTACGACAGAGCTTTATTACAGTAGCAAAACAAAGTTTCTAAAGCAGATAGGACAGGGAGAAAAATAAAAACAGAGAAGAAAGGAGAAAGCAGAAGACAACAAGTGATAGAATGGTCACCACCACGGTCCAGATGATGTCAGTGGGGAAGAGAGTTTCTTTCCCAGGAAATGCTTCCTCACTCCATCCATCATAAAGCAGATATATAAAGTTCTTCCACTACACCCCCTTTCTCCCCCCTGTACAGGTGAGAAATTAATTCTGCTCCTCTGAGATAAGGGAGGGGTGTAGTTAGCACAGTACTTAGTTTTGCTAATTGGAGAGATTAGAGAGATTCAGCCATTGTAAATCAGGTGATTAAGACAATCGATGGCCCAGGGTTCGCTTTTTGGAGAAGGCCTTTATCTTCATGAAATATCGGGGCACTCCTAGTACCGGCTGCAGACCTCTCCCCATCTCCAACCTCAGGCACACCCACTGCAGGTGGGGGGAGTAAACCGGTCTGGTGTGATGATGAAATATCTCTTCAGCCTTGCCAACTCTTTAGATATCTCAAGACAGACAACAGATATCTTGAGTGTCTTAATGTCTTAGATGGTTTGAGTCAAACACTATATGACGTGCATATCAAAACATGTCATCCATGTCCTTACTTGCAAAGACAGGTGTGTGGGTTGGTGACCAGTGAGGGCCCATCCTGATAGCAGCAGATTGATGGGAACAAATGGCTACAAGCCAGATCCAGTGCAGTGACCATGGAGGGGGTATAAGTGCCCTTTCTCTTCCAGTCTCCAAAGCAGTGAGTGGAGCAGGGATGGCTCTTACAGGTCTGTGCAGGGCTTCAGTGCAAGAGCAGCACCAGGCAGTTCAGTGAAGGTGGCACACACTGACCACACTCAGATCATCAGGAGAACAGTCCATCCCATGCCTGAGTGATGGGAGGACTTGTATAACCCTGATCTTTCCAGCTGTTTGAAGTACAGAGGCAGTAGTGATAGGAATTTGTGAGGCCTTTTTGCAGCCTTTCAATACTTCAAGGCACCTGTCAGAAAGATGGGGACAGACTTTTGAGCAGGGCCTGTTGAGACAGGACAAGGTTTGAAACTAAAAGAGGGAGATTTAGACCAGAGAGAAGGGACAGATTGTTAACACTAAGAGTAGTGAGGCCCTGGCTCAGGCTTTCCAGAGAGGTGGTCACTTCTGCATCCCTGGAACTATTGCAGGTGAGGTTGGCTGGGGCTCTGAGCAACCTGCTCTAGTTGAAGATGTCCCTGCTCAAGTGCAGGGGGATTGGAACTTGAAAGGTCCCTTCCCACACAAACCAGTCTGCTTCTGTGGATTTTTCAGATGGCAAGTACCTTGTGTGGCAAGATGGGAGCTCTGGCTCTGGGCGCTTGTGTGTTTTCGGGCCAGATGCAGGCACAAATGGTTCCATCTAATGACATGCTTGTCTGTGTGTAGTGATGTAGATATGAGGGGGGGAGGGGGA
>VYZU01018461.1:0-43728 GCA_013401355.1 Ceyx cyanopectus | reverse complement strand
CTCCTAACTGGTACCAACCCTGGTATGGGCTTTCTTTGAGGCCATACTCTCATCACTTAGGAAGGCAGTGTACATTTGACAGAAATATTTGTACACTGTCACCTTGCTGGGGACTGGGAGTGTTTCAGGGGACAAGTTTCAGTAACAAGGGCAGCTGGGAACTAAGGTAATAGTGGGCTAGTAGGAATTGACCTCAGATGGCATTTCAGTCCTCTGACACATCATCGCAAAAGAGGCTGACCCAAAACTGGAGATACTGAATTCAGATAAAAGCATTGCAAGACAAAACAAAACCCGAAACAACAACAACAATAAAAATAATAATTAAAAACACAAAAATAAACAAAAAGCCACACACCAAGAAAACCCCACAGGGATACAGGGCCCAAAACAATCAACACTCCTCAGTCATCTTCTTTGAGTTACAAGGTCTGACTCCCTCTACACCTTCAGGGATACCTTTTCATAGACTATGTTTGACCTATCTTCTTGAGACAGAATAAATGTGCACATGCCATTTTTAACCCATTTTCTCCCACATCTGTGTCCATGGAAGCCTTGCACAGACCTGTGGCAGAGCCCTTTACCTTTAGATTGCCTACCAGCTGCCCCCACCTTTAGGAAACCCAGTGAGAAGCAGAGCTGCAGATGTGGTCAAGGTGAGGTAGCACCAGCACAGTGATGTGATTTAAGCTGTGGTGTCAAGAGCATCAGATCTGTCTGGAATCCTGGCAGTGCTGACAGGGGGAGGCACAGCAGCCAGAGCCAGCTGGTCCATTTGATACTGGAGATTTCAATGTGATTGGGATTTACTGAATGAAAACTCGGCCAACAGTCATCAGGAAAATTATTTGACACAGGAGAAAGGCTGTCCCTACGTCAGCTTGCTCTTCAACTGGGCACTTTGGCTCTCTTCCATTTTCTTAGGGGAGGGCAGGTAGGAAGAAAGATGTAGAAAATGTTCACTGAAGTGGGCATACATTTGGCCAACTAACTGCCAGATTGAGCAGGTTTTTGATGCCACCCTTAGGTAGGTAACTGTCTAGAACAGACTTGGAAACACCTCAGGCAGAATCCCAGATGCAGGAGCATGCCAGCTGCCACCGGGTCATGATCTAGTTAGCCAGGATAGGCACAACTGAGGACTGGAAAGTATTAGTTCTTGGATTTTACTTGCTCTCATTTGAAAGATGTGCACTGGTCAGGTATTGGCTGAATATTCAATAGTTAACTTCAAATGAAGTAGAAGATGTGCCCTTCTGGTTAGGTAGAGACAATTGAAATTCAATTCTGTACATAGGTGACAGAACGTTTTTAAAAGCAGGAAATGTACACAATAGGTGTGGCTTTCTCCATGGATTTATTTTTTTTTTTATGCTTTGCTATGTTGAATCCAAAACAAAATAACATATCAGGCATCCAGTAGTGTCTGGGAGAGGAGGATTATGTGAGAAATGGTCCAACTCCGTAGAGGTCAGGGAACAAATGTTGGATTTTTGTCAACAGAGGTGTGTAGCTGTAGATTGGAACCAAACCTTTCCTGTCAGCATTAGTGAATAGTGCTGAAAGCTCCTGAAAAAAACTTAACAACTGCTGCTTACTACATCTCTGCCTTTGCATGCCAAAGTCTGTGGGGATAAACCATTGTGCATGTGCTAGAAATCTGGTAGGGAGGTCTTATGTATTCCTTTTAGGAGGATGAAGCCAGCTGCTGCAGTGCCCCATTGCAAAGATGTGGTTACTGGCTTGAAATGTCATTAAGGGTATTATTTGGCATTCCTCTAACTTGAATCTTTTGGATGGAAATTGAAAAATGCTGCTGCTCTCTGATTTTAGTCAACATTAGAGACCACACACGATTAGTTACTAAAAGGGAAGCCCCAGGGGTTGGTAGCAGATCCTCTAGTAATGATTTCATATTTATAGTCATATCATAATGTGATATAGAAGACATTGCATAGAAGTAGCTATAGATCTTGGTCCCTGCCTTTCTGCAGTGTTTTAGGAGTATAACTGACTTCAAATGGCGTGTTTGTGTACCTACCACATGGTGCTCTGCTTCTGTACAGTTTTAGTTTCTTAAAGAAGGGACAGAAATATCAGTGGCTTTGTTTTAATCATGTTTGATGATTAGCAATTTACTGTGACATTTTCACCTACTGCTACAACCTCAGGAGAAGGTGCCATTAGCAATAGTCTTTCCTCCATATCTCGATTTCCTAGTTCTCCCTTCAGGTTTGGTGTGAATAAGTCAGCTGAAAGAAGGATGATGCCTGAAATATGAGCAAGCTAACTTCTCATATTAAATGTTGTCATTACAATGATTACTACCTAGGGCTTGTGTGATTTTGTTGACAAGCTACACAAGTCTTTGTAGAAGATGCTGTCTGTGTGTGAAACAAAGATGAAATACAGATGCATACGATGAGTTTGTATTTTTCTTCCTTTATGAGAGATTTAATTGGAAAACTAACAGGACTGGAAGATTACAAACTGCATGGCTGGTGTGCCATGGAAGGTCAAGTGCTTGCATCTTTCGTATTGCACACCAAAGCAGCTTTATCACAGTGCCTTTGATTTCTTATGGTTGTAAGGATATCAGATGTGACATCAGCACCTTCAGCAGAACAATTATTCTAAAGTACATGGGAGAAAAAAGCTACACAAGTTCTCATAGTTCTCATATAGTATTCTTATCTAGTGTTTGGAAGCTGAGGTTGACGAACCTTTTGCATTGTCATCTTGAGGTGAAACAGCAAAAAGGAAGCTAGAGAAGCTAAACCATTACACAGCCCTATTGGCTGTTCATTTCCTAGGTATCTTTCCAAAGGAGAATTTGGAAGGACAGCTATTTCAAAAGTTGCTAGCCTCCAGAGTATTTCATCCTGTCAGCCAACTGTTCCATGGGAGTATAAATTAATGGTGACATACCTCTTACAAAAGTCCTTTTTGCTTTTGCCAGTTTACCTTACCTAGCAAACAGTCTAGGGAAAACTACTCAGAAGTATCTACTTGACTGTCATTTATTTGTACAAAAGAGATCAGAGTTCAGCCTGTATAACCAGAAAGCAAGAGAAAGAGGAGTGCTCAAGTCTTTCTGTCTGTCCCATTTAAGTGGAATATTTAGTTACACCAGGGACAAAGTCAAACAGAGCTGGTTTCACTGGCTTGAGGACCGTGCTCAGCAAAGATTTGTCTCTCTGCAGAGGGATCACAGTGCTGTGATCACACACATTGCTCTCAACTGAGTGTGATTTCTTAAAGCCAGATTTATCCCAGGGACTAATATTTGGCCTAGCTTCATAATAAACATCATAGGATAATGTCAGCTGTTCACAACAATTACATGGTATTTAGTAAAAAGCTCATTACACTGAAAACTTTTGAGCTGCTGAAATTTCACCATATAAATAATGTAATCGTTTTTACCTGTAAAGGCAGACTGCAAGGACTCAGCCTTACCTCTGTCCCTGCAGAGGTGATGGAACAGCTAGTTCTGTGCATCTTCTCAAAGCATGTCATGTGAAAGAAGGTGATCAGATGTGGTCAGCATGGATACACCAAGGGGAACTCATGCTTGCCCAATCCGATAGCCTGCTGTGATGGTGTGACCATGCTGGGTGGGTAAGGAGGACCTGGGAGTGCTGGCAGACAATAAGTTAACGATGAGCCAGCAATGTGCTCCTGTGGCCAAGAAGCCAGTGGTGTCCTGTGGTTAGGATGACCACAGGTCACCATCCTTGAGGTCAAGGGAGGTTCTCCTCCCTCTCTGCTCTAGTGAGGCCACATCTGGAGTACCGTGTTCAGTTCTGGAGTTCTTAGTTCAAGAGGGACAGGGAACTGCTGGGAGAGTCCAGTGCAGAGCTACAAAGATGCTTTGCGGGATGGAGCATCTGTCTGATGAGGAAAGGCTGAGAGACCTGGGGATGTTTAGCCTGGAGAAGACTGAGGAGGGGAGCTTATCAAAATTTGATAATATCTGAAGTGTGGGAGGTAAGAGGATGGGGCCAGACTCTTTTCAGTGGCGCCTGTGATAGGATGAGAGACAATGGACACAAAATGGAACTTGGGAAGTTCCACCTAAACATGAGGAGGAACTTTTTCACAGTGAGGGTGGCAGAGCCTGGCACAGGCTGCCCAGGGAGGTTGTGGAGTCTTCTTCTCTGGAGACTTTCAAAACTTGCCTGGATCTGTTCCTGTGCAACCTGCTCTAGGTGTTCCTTCTTTGGCAGGGGTGTTGGACTTGATGATCTCCAGAGGTCCCACCCAACCCCTAACATTCTGGTTCTGTGGCTCCGAGACTGTACTTGCTCAATTCAGGCTGAGGCATCAAAACAGCATTTAAATGGTTTTGTATCATCCATGATTATTAGCAGGTCCTAATAAAAAAAAAAAAAAAAGGAGAGTCTGACTTCTGGTATAGCAGGAGTTCCATTGCTTAATTTAGAAATAGATCTTTACCTTCTCTTCAAGTATACTTGACTTTTAATTTACTGTCCTCGTGAAATGACTAAGTTGCATGTGTCACAAGTTACTGCTGCTGAACCCAGAGAAATAACATCCAACTTGGAGTGAAAACAACGAGGGTTGAACTTGCTTGTTCCCTCAGAAACCAGTTGCAGAAGGTTGTTTTTGGTGCTTTCAACACATGCTACATTACTGCCCCTTTCTGTGTCTCACCAGGCTTTGAATAGGGGTATCGCTGCTGTCAAGGAGGATGCTGTGGAAATGCTGGCCAGCTATGGGCTGGCATATTCCCTGATGAAGTTCTTCACGGGCCCCATGAGTGACTTCAAGAATGTAGGTCTGGTCTTTGTGAACAGCAAGAGAGACAGAACCAAAGCAGTACTGTGCATGGTTGTGGCTGGAGCTGTAGCTGCTGTATTTCATACTTTAATAGGTAAGGTCACTTCACCTCTAATGATGTATCTTCTCTTTTGCTTCCTTCAACTGTTCTTCAAACTGCAAACTTAATTTGTACGCCAAAGAGTTCATTTAGGTGTGCAACAGGAGGTGCAAAAGAGATTAAATCTCTGGGGTTGGTATTGTGCCCTTCCCTGAAAGCTCTACTGCTTCCTAAACAAGTTGTTCAGTGGCAGATTCCACCCCCAGGGCTCTCCTGCCTGGCAGCAAAACATGCTGCTGATTTCTTTCAGTCAGGTGTGTGAGCAAAACTTTGGCAAGGTTAACAGGTTGTGTGAAGCTGATAGCTCAGGCAAGGATTGGTAGGGATGATGAACTAGTAGTATCTGACCAAGTGTGTTTAGAAGCACTTCAGGGTGTTCCTGCTAGGGCCATTTGTCAGAGCTTGGTGGCATTGTCCATTGTCCCTCTGTACCTGTCCCTTTGCTGACTTATCTCACAGTACAAAACTCTAAGCCAGCATCCTCATGAAAATAGAAGGAGTTGCTCTCTACTAGTGCTTCTCATCATTCCCTTCTGTTGAATAACTCATCTGTAAGAGAAGAAGTAGTTACTAGGAACACTTCATGCCAAACTGAGACCAGCTCCCTGAGTGTACTCTGAAACAAAGAAAATAAACAAGCATATGAACTGAACATAAAAAGTAAGGCAGATACAGGATTTAACAGTTTCTGAGAGCCTGAAAAAATGGGATATCAACTTGAGCATCAGCCACAGCAATAAAAAGCCATGGGACCTGGAAGACTTTAACCTCATCCTCTCCAAGAACTGCACCAGATCCTCTGCACCTTCTGGCTCATTCTACAGAGCTGAAACCTCTGGACCTCAGCTACAAGGAACAGGAGGAGCTGCAGGAAGAAGCAGAGAGTGCATTGCATTTATCAGGTAAAATCCTGGGAGCTCTAAGGGATAAGAGGAGGGAGGTAATGCAAGAGCCTGTGGAGGTGTTTGCTGTTTTGAGGGGCAGGAGGGATGACTAGCAGCAGGGGGTCATTGCATTGCAGAAAGATGATGGCAGCATCCAGAATTGCTGCACAATTTTTAAGAGTGGCATGGAAGTGAGGCACCATTCATCATCAGGCTGTTAGTATCTCACAAGCAGCACATGCTGGTCAGCTAATTGGAATAGGATAGGGTAGGGTAGGGTAGGGTAGGGTAGGGTAGGGTAGGGTAGGGTAGGGTAGGGTAGGGTAGGGTAGAATGGAATGAAATGGAAATGGAAATAAGAATAGAATAGAATAGAATAGAATAGAATAGAATAGAATAGAATAGAATAGATGACAGTTCCTGCCCAATTAGGTCCAAGAGGCATCTGGTAAATACAGATTTTCCCTGCTCTTTTCCCTTAGCAGGCTGCCAGGTGTATTTACCAGATTCATGTTCCCACCAAGCATTCACATTTGTTTATCCAACCCTGATACTGCAGCCCTGTGCATTTACCTTTATTCCTTGGTATGATCTTAATAACTGCTTAGAGTAACAGCTCAACTCTGTGCCAGGGATAAACTGTTGCTAATTTTCTAGGCTGAATCCATGCATTCAGGTTAATTTAATTGCCTGGTATCCATTGGTCACTTCCTCAATGTGTTTACAGTTGAGGATGCTTTATTGAGTCACCATTATAAACTTTGGACCATTTGTCTCTCACATTTTTTTTGCTTGGAATATATCTTCAGCCCCCAGAGTAGCTCTTCTAGTTGCTCACTTTTTTCCTGGCCAGTGCTGGTCAAAGTTTTTGGCTTTGCCAGCTGGATAAAGAAATCTTTTCTTCATCATAGTCATCCAGCAATTTATTTTAAGCTACAATAGATTTTAAGAAAATTTTAAATATAACTATCACATTTTCAGGTGAAAGGCATTTTTATGACTGGATTTTCCATGTGGGACTTCTTATTGAAGGGAGGTGTTTGGGGCAAATGTTGGAAAACATACCAACAATATTTCTTGCCTTTGCTTAGAAGTAGAGCCCTGCTGAGTTCAGAACCACTGAAGTGCCCTCTTTGCATCAGCATTTATAAAAACAAAAAGAAAAAAGTCTGTGTGTAGCATGCTTCAATGTCCTGAATTAAAGGGCTTTCCACAATCTTTCAGCTGCAGAGGTGGCAGACTCCAAAATATTTTTTTAGCATTTTAACGTGTCTATGCCTGAAAATATGCAAAGACCATAGCAGAGACTGGCAGATTGCCTGAGAGAATGGAGTTAGTCAGATTCTGACACCAATTGCTTTGGTGATGTTGCCAAGTTTTACGTTCCAAGTTTCCTTTGAACCTGTTTTAAATCCTGATTCTTCTTCTCTGACCCACAGATGAACATCCTGCCTTGGAGGAGGAAGAGAAGGAGTCCAGTGGCAGGCAGGCAGCCTCCATGGACATGCAACTACTTCCCAGCAGCTGCAAACCTATGGCAGGATGTCTGTAGGAGACACAAATACAGGTTACTGATGTTCAGCAGAGGAAAAAGAGAAACTAATGACTCAAGGGACTCAATTTCTTCCACATACCATGTCTATGGGGCTAAGGAAGATGACATGACTGTCAAAGCCCAGGAAGGAACAGGGAACAGAATGCCCTATGAAATAAGGAGGAGTACGAAAAGTCAGAAGGAACAAAACAAGTGGTGATAGAAACACAGTGACCACAATGATTCACCACATTTCCAACTGTGATGGGCAGTATTTGCTGTCTGCACACACATCTCCTCACAAACAGCAACCTCTTTGTATTCAAAATGCCAAAGCAGACTGTTCTGCCCACCTGACTCAGGCCTCACTGCTTCAGCACCAGCTCCCCACTGCTGCTTGCCCACTGGGGCCAACACAATCCTCCTTGGAAGTCACTAACTGAGCCAAACCACTCAAACTTATGGTTTCAAGCTAGGTCATCACTCCACCACGTTCCCATGAACATCCACAAAGTCCTTCCCCAGCAGTTCCTATCACTCCCATGTACAGGTAGCATTAAGAATCAACAAACAAGCTGATTTTGGCCAAAGGGATTTTAAAAGATACTCTCATCCCACTTAGAATGCTGCTGAAAACCTCTGTCAGTGCAGTATCCCTGGATTTGATGTTCCAGTTGTGATCTGGAAATAGAAGGTAGCATGCTGCCTTCCTTCCCTCGTGCTGTCTTGGGAGCAGCTGGTGCCACTTTCCTGGTGTTAAGTTCACCTTGTAGGCAGGGCCTGAAGTGTTCTTTATTTCAGAGACTGGCTTTTGGTGGGAATATTGAGCTGTTAGAGAAGAAATTCAGGACACTGAGCCTGTCTGTGCATATTTTTGACTACTGAACTGCAAACTGTCAGTTTGACAGAGGAGAGAGAAAATTTCTGTGATGTGCTAACAAAATACATTTGGTGGTGGTGCAGGTAAACCCTCCATGCCACGTGGGTCCTTTTAACACCAGTGTCTTAAAAGACATGCACATTTTGTTTGACAGCAAAGCAGCATTGCTCAGCCTTTTCACTACTTTACTTAGAGATAATATATATGTAGTTTATTTCCTTTGTGTATTAATATTACTTTCCACAGCTCTCCGAGGTTCTGAGAATGCCAAAGCAGAAGTTACTTTAGGGAAGCATCCTCTTTGCTTAAGTAGGTGTCCTTAACTGGTGCCCCCTACATCTGATTAAAGACTACATGGGGGGCCATTTGTCATCAACAGCAAAAGAAAAAGGTTGGAACTTTAGTAAGCAGGCAAAGCTGCAGCAGACAGGACGGTCAGGTCATGAGAGTGGTGTGATTTTGCCAATTTATTGATGACAGGGGAAAGCTTTAACAGTTGCTGGTAATTCCACTGCTGGTTTTGAGTGCCCACATGCATGGTGACTTCATTAGGTGGAAGAAACCAGGCCTAGATGGAATCCCACCATTATCCCTTGGCCATTGCTAAAGCTTCCCCCAGCTGCCCCAACCCTTCTACCACAAGGGCATTTTCTTATCAGCCATCTATTCAGGACAAAGGAAGAAGGGGTATGACTAAAGATATGTGCATTTTAGAGTAGCAGTGATTGATTTTTAGTTAAAACAGGCTAATTTTAAGACTTATGTTGGCCTGTCTGAAGTTATTTCAGAGACCAGTGGTCATTGATAGATGTGACAAAATCAACTCATGCAATTTTTTAACTAAAGCTGATTGCAGTAATCAATCTACATTGAGATGCTCCTAAGCTGTTGTGGGGTGTTTAAAATTAATTTATTAATATAAGCAAAAAATCACACTCTAAAGCACTCTGATCATCTGGGCTTTCACAGGAGGGACACAGACTTTTGCTGTGGTTTAAGTCACGCTAATCAAAGACATAAAAAAATCTAATATACCCTGTGCCATTTCCAAATGAAGATTTGCCTTTCTGTTTTATTTGCTTTAAATTGGCATTTTCCCATCTGCCCAAATCACTTAGCTGAACAAACTCCTGGCCATGTGAGCCATCTTCCTGAACCAGCAAAATAAGTTTTTATTTCTCATGTCTCCCAAGTTTATCTTTAAAACTGAAAGCAAAGTACAAAAATGGAATGCATCTAAAAAGAATACACTTTAACCCAAAAACATGATTGGATTTTTTTTTCTTCCTCCAGTAAAGCTAATATTGATATACGTAGCTCTGTGTGTGGAAGTAAATTATATCACTTCCTATGAGGATTTCTTTTTGCTTTCTTTATGATACAAGTATATTATGTTGGGTAGTAGACAGCTCCAAAATCACTGTGGTACAGCTGTTGTTTTGAGTCTGCTGGCGTCTTCATCTGAAGATGTACATCTACACTGAAGAGTGTATTCAGATGTTTTAAGAAGTTTATGTAGTAGTAATTGGGTTGTCAGAGAAATCATTGTAGGCAGAAAGATATTCAATTAGCTATGCAGTTTTCAGTGTCATTTCTTAAGCTCCGGGTCTTAAAACACAACTGGAAGAGACAAAGGCAAGAATTCTTGCTTAAATTCTGCAGCAAAACTAATCCACGGACATCTCAAAATGACTGAGGTATTAAAGGAGAGCAAACAGGCAGCTTGTCTTGTGTGTTGCACTTACTTGCTTTGATTGAAATAATGCAAGGAATGGGAAGAGCAATCTGCTTTGGATTCATGGAATACTCTTCAGCTCTGTGTTACTAATTTTGCACCATGCTTCATAATACGTTTGTAAGGTTGGCCAAGGTTAAGTTCTAATTGCATCAGCAATTGCTTTATTCACAACTCAAGAGACATGTGCCTGTGTATTTGTTAGCAATTCTCAGCTTGCTGGGTCCTTTCTGAGCATGGAAACATTCATGTACATCAGCAAAACTGACAGTGTGCTTGTACTGACATGTGGGATAGTTAACTAGTTTATAACTAGCTTTTCAGCATAGCCATTACCACTTTAAAATCAAAAGCACATTTAAAAGTGCGGTTAAACTGGGGTGGGTGGGTTGGCTGGGCTTTTTTTTTGTTGTTTAATAGGGGAGAGAAAAAAAGAATCTTGCAGAGCACAGTGCTGATATCCCTAGGAAGCTTAAAAACGGTGCTGTGGGGGTCCCTTCAGAGTGCCCTGCCAATCAACTACAAGTGTCTCTTCTTGGAAGTGAGAGTAGTTCAGTCTCTGACCCCTCTGATTCTGTGACTTTTTTTTTTTATGCTAATAAATGTAAAAACATTAAACTTCTCATTGGCTTTTAGAGCCCCCAAAAGTTACTGATGGCCTGTTTCCCAAACACTTCCAAAGTCCCTTTTAAATCAGATGACATCCAGGGGAACCACAATGCCTGCCCTGTATGATACCTAGAGTATCCCACAGAATCCCAAACCCTGCGATTCTGTGAGAAGGCAGGTTGCCCAACAGTAAAAATTCCTGTCTGGGGTTGAAACAGGGTGGCAGAATAACCTACTGTCAGTCAGAAGTGGCCACCCTGTGACTTGCACAATTCTCTGCCTTGTGGCTTCCAAGGCCACCTTTAGATAGGGAAGGAAACCACAGCAGGTGGAGGCTGCCCAGAGACTCTGCCCAGAGACTGTACAGTGCAGAGCACAGTGCCTGTCACATTTAGGGTCAGGGCATCCCCCAGACCGATAACAGACACTCTCTTTAACCCCCCTCCCTCCCCAATGGGGAAAAGAAAGGGAGTAAGGGAGGAAAATAATGATAATGGAATAGATTCAAATATGTACAAAACCAGTACTGAACCAAACCCCCTGATGGTAATGACATCACTGTCACTGATGCTGTGGATTTGGCACAGAGAGAGTCCCAGACTGGGCCCAGCAGCAGATGGGAGCTGTGTTCAGGAGCTGGATTCTGGCACCAGGTTCAGGAACACACAGATTGGGATGGAAGGCAGAATGGACAGAGTCCTCCTTGGTGCTCTGAGGTGGAGAACCCCTCAAGAGAGCATGAACATCAACAACAACGCCCCAAGCCGAGAGCCTAGTCAAGCTTAGCTGGGCCTAGACAACCAGCCAGCCAGACCCTCCAGATATCAGAGCTTTATATACTGGACATGATGTCTATGGGCTGGAATCCCTCGTTGGTCACCTATCCTGTCCTATCGCTGCAGGTGCATCCTTTCACTTTCTGCACCCCCAGTGTGATACACGAGTTCTAGCAGTGACCTTGGTCTGCATTCCAGTTCTTGGTAATAACTCTAACCATGGGATGTTATCACTGCCAGGAGCAGACACTGTCTGCAAAACATGCTGCTGACTTCAGACAGTGCAGTTAGTTAGAAACCTGAGCTGAAAAGTAAGATGACTGAACAGAATTTGTTTGGTTCTCACTCAAACCAGGACAGTGCCCTGACAGCTCCCATCAGGGATGATATTTAGGCAGTGCAAGGGAGAGGCATAATGGGTGTGATATGTTACATACCTTTGCAGTTCACAG
This sequence comes from Ceyx cyanopectus, assembly GCA_013401355.1. Classification (NCBI taxonomy): domain Eukaryota; kingdom Metazoa; phylum Chordata; class Aves; order Coraciiformes; family Alcedinidae; genus Ceyx; species Ceyx cyanopectus. Next base: position 31,952 of record VYZU01018461.1, on the reverse strand, counting down.
CATCCTCTTACAGCTGTGGGCAGTTTTGCAGGTAATGCCACGAGAATGCAGTGACAATAGATGGTTTCAGCATTTCTAAGTTGATGCATCCCATGAAATCCACAGTGCCTGGTGAAAACATCTTTGCTAACACAGAGCCTTGAGTTAATGAAAGAGCAGTAGGTTTTCTGGAGTACCAGTGTGTTCATTTAGCAAACAGATGAGGCACTTAGTATACCCATCTCCCAACCCAGCCATTTGTCATCACTGCCCTGCCAAAGGTGATGGTGAAAGCACTACTTAGCCATGGACAGCAGCTGCTGAGGCTGCCCTGTCCTGAAGCCCCTGCAGCTCTTTGCTGAGTGGGTGCACATCTGAGCTCCTGGGCATCAGAGTCTTTCAGGTCCTTCAGAGCTTCTCACCCAGAGTCCATCTGTAATTTTTATGACCCATTCCTGTTTTTGTATCTCTACAGCGTATAGTGATTTGGGGTATTACATTATCAATAAGCTGCACCATGTGGATGAATCAGTGGGAAGTAAAACTCGGAGGGCCTTCCTTTATCTTGCTGCCTTCCCTTTTATGGATGCCATGGTGAGTGCCTGATTTAGAACTTAATTCTAATGTTTATATTACGGGTTTTTTTCCTTTGGTGACCTTAGTTAACAAAATCCGTTACCTGATAGGAACCTGGAAGTGTTCAGGAGGAAGATGTGTCCTTTGCTCACAGTAGCTCTAAATATGCATGGATTCATCATCTCCTGCTACCTAGAAAAAAACATCTGGGTGGTGTTTGAACATCCAGAGATCATAATAAATGTAAAAAAAAAAACCTCAGGTGCCTTGCTAGAGTGACTCTATGTGCATGCTGGAAAACACTGGTCATCTTGTGATGAGCTGCACCAGTTGTCCATTCATTCCAATTTGTAGTGAAGGATTTAGATTTGCTATACATTCCCATGTCTTTCTCAAGGAATAAACTCAATTATTTTCTTAAAGCAAAATTACTGAAAAGGTCTTTCTTACCATATATTTTTTGTAAGCACAGCTAAGCCCACTATATCTTAAATACTTAGGCTAGAGAGCTACATATGGGGTGGGCTGCTGCTCCCCAAATCTGCAGGCTTACTGCTTATGGCCTGCACAGCATAACAATATGACAGCTCCCTTTAATGCCTCTATGTCCATGTAAAGGATGACCTTCTCATGGCCTTCCTCCACCACTTTCTCTACTACTTTTTCTTCTTGGAATGGTTGCTGACAATAAAAAGAAGTTGGATCTTAATTTTTTTTTTTCCAGACAGGAATCAGTCTAAATCAATGGGCCCATTAATATTATACTTCAGAAATGCATCCAGCTGATGAATAAGGATAATTTCCTTCACATTATTTAGTATTATCATCCATCCTGTGCAGCATCTGTTCTATGAAGAAGGAGCAGTTTCCTATTTGATCTGGTTAGCTCAGAAATTTCTATACAGTCTAAAATTATTCCAGTTCTCCCTGACAATGAGGAAAAGAATGCAACAGTGCATTCTCTGCTTTACTGCTTTAATGTTCCCCAGGTTCACACCTGGTACTGCTGGTGAAAAGGAGCTTTATGAATTGTTTGTGTACAGTGTAACAGCCAGAAAGCAGCATTCCGGGACCTGAAATCACTCACAAGTACATAATCACCAGACTCTTTGCCTTTTTTTTTTTTTTCCAGGCATGGACCCATGCTGGGATTCTGCTGAAGCACAAATACAGTTTCCTGGTGGGCTGTGCCTCCATCTCAGATGTCATAGCTCAGGTACTGACTCCCCTGTCAGTTTTGCACTAGTCCAGGGAGATACAGTGCTGAGTGCCACTCTGGCACTGCTCGTATTCCTGGGGCCAAAAGGTGAAAGCTCAGACCTGCAGCAGAAGGGATCTGTGGTGCAGAGAAGAACAAAAGTTGTCTGACTTTCCATTTGTGAGGAGGGTGTTAACAATCCTGTGCTCTGCAATAGACACACTGAAAAAACTACATGAATACATGTTGCTGGTGGGCAGTGTTGTAGCATCTGAGAGCCAATATACAGCCCTCTTTTTAAAGCATATATTGCAAAATGGAGAGTCCCAGCACCTATAAAACAGTTGTTGTACTGCCCCATTACCACCTGAATGGTCCAATGACCACTGAGGATAATAGCAGTACAGCATCAAAGGAAATATGAAGTCAACAGCACTCAGTTCAGCTTTCCATAGAGTTTTCCTCACACTGAATGGGAGCAAACCATCAACTAGGTTGAACCTTCCAGTCATCTGGTGTTCTGTATTTGGCAGAGCTGTCCCTCTACAGTGCTGGACTAAATGTCTGAGGAGAATCCAGGTTCTTATGGATGTTAAGGGTGTTAACCTTTAGTATCTGCTTTTGATCTGATGTGACCCACAAAGCTCATTGTCCCGTGCATGTTGGGTCATATACAATGAAAGAGAGAAACAAATTCTTGTTCTGTTGATGGTGCACGTGACCCTTTCAGAGTGGTTGGTGAGTGGGTTGTGACACCTGTTATCTTCTCTCAAAATACTGCACAGAGCAAGAGCAAATCCAGAAGACAGAGAATGGTGACTCTCCATACCCCAGACCTCTCCACGTATCTGCTCCCTACACAAGAAATAGGTGCACAGGCAGCAGCTGATTTTTCTTGGGTAGCTTCATAAACACACTTTTTGTGACTGTTGACTGTCTATTGACAAAACTATTCTTCTGCAGGGTTCAAAAGAGCAGTTTTGCAAACCCAAATAAAGAGCCTAATAAACATTTTCACAGTGTGATTTTTCTTAAGTATTTCTTGAGCTCTAGCAATGAAGGAGAGAACCTGTCCCTGGACAATGTGTTTTATATTTCTTGTAACTCACTTGAATGTCAGTGTGCCCTGATAGGGTTGTCCTTGATTCTGCTGTTCACAGCACCAAACACAATGCCAGTTTTCCTCCCCATTCCCATTTGGAATTTAACAAGCACTCTGTCAGTTCTGTGTTTAACAAAGAGTTTAATGTCATAGTAATCGTTGCCTTTGCATTTTCTGTATTGAGCATTTAATCTATGAGACTGAATTATGGACTGTTCATTAGCCTAAAATTTTCCATTTCCTTTACATCAAATGTGGCACTTGGATAGCTGAAGAGAGGATGAAATACTGACATTTCACTCAAAGAGTAGAAAATTAGGATGACATGAGACTTCCTGCTTTGAAATGCTGAAGTGAACAGTTTAAAATATCTGTCTTTTTAATTGTCACTGCCTCCCTCCCTTAAAAAGAAAATACTGCTGAGAAGCTGTCCCTAGAAGCATGTCCCCAGCTCCAGCATTTTAATCTCATGGTGAAGAACTTCTTAATATCTAATATAAATCTACCCTCTTTCCATTTTAAGCCATGAATCCTTGCCCTGTCACTGCATGCCCTTGAAAAAGTCCTTCGCCAGCTTTCCTGCAGGCCCCCTTTTAATACTGGAAGGCCACAATAAGGTCATCTCAGAGCCTTCTCTTCTCCAGGCTGAACAACCCCAAATGTCTCAACCTTTCTCCAACCTTCTGATCACCTTTGTGGTCCTCCCCTGGAGGACCACTTCAGCAGGTCCATGTCTTTCTTATGTTGGGGACCCCAGACCTAAACACAGAAAAGTTAGTAACAATTAATTTGTTTTGCCCTGCAGGTTGTTTTTGTAGCCATTTTGCTTCACAGTCACTTGGAGTGCAGGGAGCCTCTCTTGATCCCAATCTTGTCCTTATACATGGGAGCACTCGTCCGATGTACCACGTTATGCCTGGGATACTACAGGAACATCCATGATGTCATTCCTGACAGAAGTGGGCCTGAAATGGGGGTATGTCTTAGTACTTTGTGCTCTTCTGAATTACAGTCACCACAGTGCTTCCCCTGGTACTGATGTGCTATCCACTGAGCAGGTCTGTACTGAGCTGTAAGACAGCACAGGATGACCTAAGCAGATATCTTATTTCACAGGGAAGAAGGGCTCCAAAATTCCTCTTTTTTCCCTGAATCTCATATTGGTTTTCACCTATCTCTGCCTGGTGGGCAGAACAGATGATGCAGATAGATACCTTCTGCATTATCGATTGAGATCCATAACACAGCTTCTTTTGTGTCAGTATTATTGAGTGAAAATATTTTAGGCTACTCATATGAAAAGTATTGGAATTAATGTACCAAACTGTCAAAGGGTGGGAAGAGCAGAAGGCCTTTCTGTGTGATTTTTGGTTCAGTTCTGCACACTTTTTTTCAAACCCACTTCTTGTGGGGGGTTTATTTATTTATTTATTCCTACGTGTTGCAGGGAGAAGCTACAATCAGGAAGATGCTGAGTTTCTGGTGGCCTTTGGCACTGATTTTGGCAACTCAGAGGATCAGTAGGCCTATTGTCAACCTTTTTGTCTCCCGGGACCTGGGTGGCAGTTCCTCAGCCACAGAGGTAAATCAGTGCTCTCCATTACTGCAAACCACCATTTACATGGAGTTCCTTCCCTGTTTCTCATCCCAGACATGCTGACAATAAGTCAGTATATTGTCATAAGTCCATTTCTGTTTAGTACTCTCTTTATCCTTGAGAAGAAGACTGCTTGGACTTTTACCATGAGTGTCCCTGCCAGGCTTAGGAGAACCTCACCCCCAACGAGACTGGTAGAATGGTTTCACTGAACAATTCTTCTGTGCCAGGTTTTCATGCTCTGTGTGCAGATACATAAGCTGTGGAGCATTCAGATCACAGATACTCTCTTACAGTCATCAGGGATCCCATATTCTGCTGTTTCCTGACCTGTGTGTCTGTGCAAACTGATAGAAATAATCACCATCAGTCAGGGCATCAGCCATAAACAGGGTGGAGGTATGTGGAAGCACTCCAAAAGAAATCTGTATTCTGCTTGGGAAATGAAATACATCTTATTTCAGATTATTCCAGTGGTCTCTTACAGCTGATGGGAGCCAGGCTTCTGATTGTAACAGAGAGCCAGTGCTCACCATAAACTGACCTGTTCTCTTAAGATGTCTGAGAGAGGTTTGCTGCCAGTTTCAGTGGGAGGATGTCTGGATCCATGCAGTCATTGTTTGTGGTGTTGGCTCTCATGGGGGATTTTTTCACCTGTCAGATAGATGTTCTAGACATTTAGGAAAGTTTTCATGAACAGATTTTGGGACTGCACCAATTGAGGAAAACTATTGAAATAAAAATCACTGCTAAGAGTGATTTAATCCACTTGGAATCTAGCATACCAAATGTGGTAGTTAAATGCTGTTTCTTTCTGTTACAGTAGTCTTGGACTTCATAATGAAAATAAGAAAAATATCTTTTATATTCCTTATTTGATTTAATGTAGTTAGTTCATTCTGTTGAAAATACAGTAAGGAGTGGGGGCAATAATGAAAAAGGGTTCTGTCTTAAAATTCCAGGTTTTTTTCTTGGACCAATTACTTTTTCAAGGTACATTGAACATCACTGTAAAAAAACCCTGTTCCTTATATCTACTCTATATCTCTTGAAGTTTAAAACCATTACCCCCTGTCCTATCACAACAGACCCTGATAAAGATTGTACCCATTTTTCTTACAGGCCCCTTTTAAGTATTGAAAGGCTGCAACAAGGTCTCCCTGGAGCCTTTTCTTCTCCAGGCTGAACACCCCCAACTCTCAGCAAGTGCACGTTGCCAGCTCACATCCAGCTTGTCAGCTACCAGTTGTCACAGAGGCACCCAAAGAACAGACAGCAGTAGCTACCCAGAATGAGGATTTATTCCAATCTGAAATCACTTAACACTCCAGTATACCACAATAAATGAGAAGTTCAGATATCAGGGAGCAATATAATACTACAAAGCTGATTCCTAAGTTTTGCAAATACTACTTTTTAGAAAGATGACCCAAAATGTGTGCACACTCACACACAAAAGGGAAAACCTCCTACCACTCAAGGGTACCCAAAAAGAAGGTCACTCACCCAGAAGAAGATGAGGGCACTTCTGGGTATATATATCCAAAGGGGAGTGTGAGGGCTCACTCTGTCCCAGGAAATTTCCATACATCAATACATAGGGAAGGCTTATGTCTTTGATGTACCTTTTTGGACTGTAGTTGTAAAAGTGTAAAAGGGCCTATTATTCAGTTGCAGATAGTGAGCTTTTTCTTATTACAAAAATACCCATCTGTAATTATTTTTGCCTGGTTTTTGTTGCTGAGCACCAACATGGGGAGAGTGCCCCAGAGCAGTCAGTTTGATGTCCCAATCGGTCAGCCACTGACACCTACTGTTTTGTCATCTGTCTGTCTTACTTAAAACTGGTTTACTTACAAATAACCAAGTAAAATATATATATATAAAATGCTGTGATCCAAAGCCTCTGTGAGCTGTGAGGCATTTGGCTACTCAGTTGTCTGTAGTTGAAACAAGTCAGGAGCCATGTGGAAGGGTGTGAGGAGGACACAGCCAGCTCAGGCAACTATTATCCTGAAGTACCAGAGTGATTGCAGAATGACAAAGCCGAGTAACGTAACTTCATGGCACAAAAGATTTCTAAGCTTCCAAATGAAGGCCACTCTTTACAGCCTTCTGAAACAAAGAGCTTCTGCTCACCTGCCTGGTTTCTCACTATGTCCGAAGTCAACATGGTGGTGTTTGTAGGAAATGACACCCTGTGTTAGTTCAACTGTACAGTTCAAACAAGTTGATGTTTCCCTGTCTCTGTCCATAGGCCGTAGCGATTCTGACAGCAACATACCCCGTGGGACACATGCCATATGGCTGGCTGACAGAGATCAGAGCAGTCTACCCTGCTTTTGACAAGGTGAGAGCCCATGGGAGGGGTGTAAGGAATCTCTACGTGTGGTTCCATATGTGTGGTCCTTCTCTTTCTCTTTGTTACAACATTTTAACTTAGGGGTGGCTTCAGTGATGTTAAGTGATTTGGCAGGTCATATCTGCCAAACATCTATGAAGAGCGTGAGTTCATGGTTCCATAATCAAATGTATCAGATTCTGTAAAAAAATAAACCAACCAAAGATTAAACAGGGCTGTATCAGTGGCAATCTATTGTCTTGCTTCTCTTTACTTTTGCTTTTAATGCCTATTGTTCCATGTTCCACTGATAAGGCTTTCTTAAAATTCTAGATAAAATAAATTGGTTTTGGTGGCTTCAGGCTGTTGTGATGCATGATTTTAACCTTTGCTCTGTGTTACAAGGCATAAACCTTTCAATAGATAGGTTCTGTGTTTTGAAGGATTAAAAAGGTCCTCCCTTGCTCACTATGATGTAGCATTCCTCAGCTAATGAAGAGATTTCTCATAGTGGCCATCAGTGGGTGAGCAGCCTCAGGTCTGCTCTAGATTCTGGGGTTTGGGTTCACTTGCTTATCTTAGTATTTAGCACAGATGGTTTCATAGACTGACAGTAACAGAGAGAACACACATCACTTTAGTTGTACTGACTTAGCTGACTGAGACTAGAAGGATTTTTACTGGAAAATCATGTAATTAAGAATGCTCCTGAAACTGAGCACAGAGTAAATCTAGAACCAGGATCCATTTTGTTTATACTCTTTTTTTGCTCTGTTTTAGAACCAGTACTCTGTAGCCCACATGTCATGCAAAGAACAGTTGTGTCCTGTGACACAAATTCAAATGCCAGGTCCTCTCCTTCCCTTTATTTAACAATTAGTAACTGAACTTTCTGATTTCATATACTGTCAAAAAAAATAAAGGATTGCTTGCTCCAGGATATGCTTAACTGAAGCAAGCCCTGTTTGATGTGATCCACCTTATTTCCAAAGAGAATCTGCAAACAAAACCAAGTCAAATCAGTCATCATTTCCTAACCTGCCTGTGTACAGTTACATTGACCTGTCAGATAAAATACTATGAGCAGAATTTCTCAGATGAAAAGAAACTGCAGATGCAGAATGAGCCTGGAGATGGTTTAGGACAGGAAACACAGAGGCTGCTGACCTCATCTATCACAAGCCATAATCAAATGCTCTATTGCCAAGCAAAATTAACAGCAGTTAAGACAAATTCTGGTCTCATTTAACTGATGGAAGATGTGCTGACAACTTTAGTGGTGACAGGACTAGACTGTGATTTGCCTGTTTATTTCCATTAAAAGGCTTCTCACAGAGCTCTTGTGGAAAAAAGGTGAAGAAGAACAATCCAGGGTGAGGCACAGCTTATCTAATTGCTGAAGAAGTATATAATGGGGATTTTAGTTGCATGTTTTAGGAGCAGTTTGGCGTACATTGTGCTAAGGGAGGCAGCAGCAATATAAAGGCTATCTCATCCTGGCAATCATGTGTAAATGCCTCCCCCATACCTTTCAGATAATAAATACCAAACCAGAAACCCACACTGGGTTGTTTTTTGATTGCTGTGAGAATTGCGTCACCTCTCTCACGTGTCATCTGCACGTCACTGTGACTTCCGAAAGCTTTGTATCCTTAACCTAAGGACTCTGTAAAGCCCCCATTGTGGTTTTCAGATACTGAAGCAGTTTCCATCCATGCAAACTCTGGTTTTCTTCAGTCAGTTACTCTGACAGCCTGCAGTGTTGGTGGCCATCAGAAGCACGCCTTAACTGTCTGATGGTATCTGGGATCCAAGTAGTATGCCCCTCATCAATGGCTCTACTGGAGAAGTCAAATTCTTGTCTTCCCGAGGGAAATATTCCCTCTGTTGGAAGAGAGATCCTAGTTCTGTGCTCTGTTAGGTGATAATGCCCTTAATGGACTGTGCCATCTGATTCAGAGCAACAACACTGACTGTGAAAGAACTTGTGAACACTATTTATTTAGATGGGATTGGATACTCTTTGCTCCATAATCTGTATAGTGTTTAGATTCAAGAACTAAATAGTGTGAAAGAGATAGGAATAATGAGTATGTGGTCGAAGATAGGATGAAGATCAAGGGTTTGAGCAGAGTAAGGGCAGCATTAGCAGAAGCAAGGGAGAAACAATTAAGAGCCCCCTTTCCTTCACCCTTCTGATGCCTGGATTTGGAGTTGCTTCCCTCCTCTGTCAAGAAATAAGAACAGACTACATGTCATGGTACAGATTTTGTCAGCCTGGGCACTTACTTGTGTATTTCAAACAGCCCTGGGGTAAATGCAACACATGACCAGCCTATTGCTACAGGACTCCTAATGGTGCCCTGCTTTTGATATCCCGACCTCTCCTTTCACACACCATTTAATTTGTTTTTGTGTTCCCTAAGGGTAGTTTTTAATCTTCAGCTTAATTTGCTGTGTTAGACATTTGGAAGAGGACTTTTGCTGTTGTTTTAAATAAAACTTGGCCACCATGTGAGCCCACTTTCAAGATGGAACATTTAATAGTCCTAGTTATGTTCTGTTCATTAAACTGCATTAATGGAACCAGCTGTTCCAGGAGCTTTGTTTATATTGCCTATTTGTCTAATTGGATCAGTAAGGGTGCTTGCATTGGTGTCTGGGTTTGGTACCACTCTGTGGTAAAAGGGAACAAACCCCTATTATTCCTGAGAAAACATGCTACAGACTTTAAACTAAGGTAAAAAAGAAAAAAAACCAAACAAACAACAACAACAACAAAAAAAAAAAAAAAACAAAAAAAAAAACCCCAAACAAAAACACCACCATGTGAAGTTTCCTTAGAAAGAGCTACCAGCTTTCTTCAAAGCTGGCTTTGTCAAATACTTCTTGCTGCTTAGAAAAGTAGGGAGATTACTCAGTGACCATCAGAACAGTTGCTGTCAATTTAAGTGGAAACTATTCTGTGGGGGTACAAAGTAATCAGAAGGCTCCAGGTTAAAAAGCAAACAAGCAAAGGCTTGGGCACAGACAGTCAGGTCCAACACATGACCCTGGTGCCATCAGCCTCACAGGAGTTTGGAGCCAAGCTAATGCTTGTTATCTTTCTCTTACCCTAGAATAACCCCAGCAATAAACTGGTGAACACCAACAGCACTGTCACAGCGACACACATCAAGAAGTTCACTTTTGTTTGCATGGCCCTGTCCTTAACGGTAAGAAACCTTTGTTCAACTCTCTGGCTTTCATCTCAACCAGGAAATTATCTCCTCTACCTCACACTAAAAACACTAGCAGTTCAAGAAAGGTGAGTTGTCTTTTCTTATGAAGCTCTGTTGCTTTCATATGCAGGAGGTATTGTGATCACAGTTCTGGAGTACTAAGAGAATCACCTGTCGTTAACCTGTGCTAGATAGCTGAAGGGCTACAGCTAATGTAGTTAATTCTCACTACTTCTCATTTCCAGTCAACATACACATGCAAGGAGGTTCCAGCTTTTCTTCTTTTATCTTTTTTGTTGTTGTTGTTTTTAACAACTAGAACTTCAGGAAAATTACAAGTCTCCTTTGTGTTGTGCAGTGGGACAGCAGCCTGTCCCTGGGCATCCTTCATCTGCTGGGAATGGTGAGGAAGGCAGCATGTGTTGGAACTGCAGGAGCTGCTCCCTGCTGCTTCACAGGGCACTGGGGTACTTCCATGCTGGGGGTGCTTCCATGCATGTTGGTTTTGTTTACTCTTAGGATGAGCTAAAAAAGGCAATCTCAGACAGTGCTGACGCTGACTAAAAGATCTAAAGCCCTTTCAGTGCTGGGAAGCAGAGCAAGGGGCCAACATTCAAGGAGAAATTTGGCTGAACCTGCAGCATTTCAAAATGACCAGCTCACACAGTGCATCTCCTCCAAGAAAACTGCTTCTGCAAAAGTCTTCTTAGACTTTTTTTTTTTTTGCAGGCAGTTGTGGAAGAAAAGTCATGCAGCTGGTGGGGATCATGGCAAATAATGAAGCAGATGACTGGGGTAAATTCAGCATCTGTTTCTATGTAGAATGGATTTACATTAGTGCTTGGGGATGATGAAGCTATTCTCTTACCTCCTGCCATAGCTCTTCTCCTCACTGCCTGCACTAGCAGGACAAAAGCCAAGGGGAACCTAGAAAAAAAAAAAATCTCAACAAAAAATGTCCTTTCTCAGGCCAGAAAACTAAGTGGGAAGTGCTGCAACTGTTTCAGGATACAATGCTCAGAGTCCTAAAATTGAACCTGTTGATAGCCCAGGCAGGTTTTCTCCTTATCCCCAGTGTTGTGCCCTTCCCAGGAGATAGCTGGCAGCTTTTTAACTCTCTTCTCCCACATTCACAAATAATACTTCTGAGTAACAGAGGGTTGACATAGTTTCTCTCTCCCCTTTTTTTTAATATAGAGCCTTTTGACCAAGTCACACATGGCCTGTGCACAAAGGGAATTAGCTTCCTTGTAAGGAAACCTTATGGTCTATGAGCCTGTGGTACTTGTAACCATCCTCAGCCATTGTCCCAGTCTGAGAAAGTGGGATATGGAAGCCTGTGGCTCTCATGTTCTCTGCCATCGCACACCTTTCTCTCATGTGCTGTGCCAAGCCAAAGTTAGTGATCTCTACAGCTGCAGTCTCCCTTGAAGTCTCTCAGTTAGACACCCACAAAGTGTCTTTCCTCTTTGTAAATTATTCTGAGAATGGTATTTTGGTCTCCAGACTTTCTTTGAATTGGCTATTTTCTTAACCCTTCCAGGCATTTATCAACTTATTCAAGGTCCAATAGATAATGAGCTTCTCTCATTACCAGCACCATCCTGTGCAGAATAATTTTTAATTACTGCAATAGGCTTTGCTTTTGTAACATCAGAGGATTTTTTTTTTCCCAGAATTTCTCCATGGTACTCTTCAAGGGCAGTTCATAAGGTCATAATAAGAGCTTTCTCCACACTGAAATACCAGAAATGCTTTTGAGGTTCATAGCTTTTCCTGTCCTGCTTCTATTTTTGCCTGCTAGTGACAGAGTCTTAGGATGACATGTCAACAGACAGAGCAAAAAGATAGGATACATGAGCTCTAAAAACCCCGTCTGATTTGAGAGCCTGAGCCTGTAAATGCTTCAGCACACGAGTTCAATCAGTGTGATTCGATTTATTTTATGCCTTGGGGTCTGAGGAACTGGACTTGAGATTTGCCTTTGTTGCAGGCAGGTCAGATGCCACTGCAGCTGAGCTCATGGCCATCCATAGTCGGTGTGTTTTTCTGGAGGGGCTTTGCTGCAGCCAAACCGGTGGCATCACTGTCAGGAACATCTTGATCTTTGGATCAAAGGGAAAGTGGGAAGCAGGCTGCCATGCTGACCAAGCCAAATACTCAGACATGCCATGTGAATCCATTCTTCTGAGGATGATCTAGAGAAGGATTCTGGAAGATTAAAATATAAAGTGCATTAACCAATGGAAAAAAAGTAACAGTGAAACTTTTAGTATGGGCACCAACAAAGCGGGAAAATGCCCTCCAAGAGTGAAATTCTGGGAAACCTCCATGCTGTTTCATAGAGTTGGAAGGAAAATGTCCTTGCACAGACCAGTCGTGCTTGCACAAGAAGTACAGTAAGCCAACTGCTACAGCAGAAGCATGTTTTCACCCTTGTTGACAGTGGCAGAATTCTGTCAGAGTGAAAAAAAAGGTGCAGTTGATGAAATTTTACGGGCTGCACCTGAGCCTTCCCAGTCTTACTGAGCAGCATGCAAATGTGTGCTGCTGAGAATGACCCAAAGTTTTGTCTCATGGCTTTGAAGCATCAAGCTGACACTAAAGCTGCTTCTTCAGACATGGGAATTAGCTGTATTGCTTAGAGAAAAAATGGTAGAGAAGCTTCAAGGCTGTAAACAGAAGCCTTTAGACTCCCAAGATATGAGAGCTGATGTGATTAGTCATATTGATGTGGCTTTGCTGGTAAGTAAGCAGTGACTCCTTCCAACAACCCTGTTTTGTTACTCTGTAGCTGAATGTAAAATTTATATAACAGAGGGGAAGGACTCAGCTGAAGGATTTTTCCCATCCAATTAAGGGACTGGTTCCAGTTTTAGAAAACAAGTCATGTTTGGTAATTTACTCTCAGCTTAAAGAGTGTGCACAATGCTGTTCGCCATTATTTGTTGCTTTATTGTCTCTAGGCCCGTTAGGAAAAAAATCCTCTTTCTGTATTATAAATAAGTGCTACTTTTGCTGCCATTGCCGGATAAAGCTGTTGAAGATGTAAACAGTTTGGTTCAGTGCTAGACCTGTTCAGATGACCTTACAATTCAGCCCTGAGGTGACTGCACATTTGTAAACCAAGCAAAGACACAGACTCCAGAGAAGGGAAACAGGAGTGTTGGTAGCTGACATCCCTGTGGCTGTGGGATGGGGCAGCTTCAGCACAGTGCAGGAATCCCCGTTATTTGTCTGGGTGATAAATCACTGTCCTGTGCAGCAAGAGTCTGCTCTATCAGAGGGGAGTGTTCCCTCTCTTGTGAGCTGTGCGCAGCAGGGAGGGCTGAGTGAGGGGTGAGCTCAAGGGACTGCTGCCCTGACCAGCAGGGTCACAGCAAAGAGCCTGCACCTCAGCAGGGGTTTTTCTTGGACTGGTGACAGTGTCTCTGTTCAGACACCACAATTCAGAATTCAGGGGCTTTCCAGGGAAGCCTGTAGGGTATAGCTACTGTCAAATTACCTTTCTCTCTTTCCCTCTTTCTCTCCCCACCCCCACCCTGCTTCCCTTGCCCTCTTGCTTGAGTCTTCTGTGACGAGGCAGAAGTTGCAGTCAGGACAGATCATTTTCCCTGCCTAATTTTAGCTGCTGGTAGCCACATGATCAACATTTGGGCATCTGTCTCTGAGCTGTGAGGCTTTCCAGGCTGATTTCATGCTCATTAGTGCCTGCCATCAAAAAGTGATGAGCAGAGGGCTCCTCTGGGAGAACAGAGCTCCTTCTTTGCACAAGCTGCTGCCCGCTCAATGTGGCAGTCACAGACTCACTCAACATGGCTGCGTGCAAACCCTGTGCAGCTGGGTGAAGTTTCAAGTCTTGAGTTGAAAGCAGGCCACCAATTGTGCAAGCAGCAGTAGGGAAAGTGGGACAGTTAACTCTGGGCAACTGGGATTGATGGCATCCATTGATGTCTGAGCCTACTTGGAAGGCAAGTGATGTCTTAGCAGAGGTGCTTGCACCCTCATTTGGAGCCGCTCCAGCTGAAGGTGGCTGAAGCAAGAGTACAAGACACTGGTCAGAAAAAGCAACTTCTCAGAGACCACTATGAAAACTCCCTGGCTCTGGCAAGAAAAAGGGCCTGGAATAATCTGTACTTGTCAGTTTATAGCAGGGAAGGAGGAGTCTATTCTCATAGCAGATGACTACACTGTCCAGCTCCCTCTTGAAGCACCCTCAGCCAGGGACAGCCCGCAGTGCTTTAGGAGTGTGTTTCCAGACACCAGCTCCTGCTAGCTGCATGCTTCCTGGTGACTAAAGTGTCAGCAAGACACGTGCCCCTTTGTATCTTTATGGATTTGAGCGCTCTATGTATGACAGCAGGGTTTCCCTTACCAGGAGGGCTGGACGTGCCAAGGGTGACACGCTGCGCACGCCATGCCATGTTCATCTGTCTGTCAGCGACAGAACAGCAGGAGAGCTGCACACCACTCCTCATTTTTAACATGGATTCTGTCAGAAACAGATCAAAGCTCTTGCCAGCTTTCAGTATAATAGCACCAGTGCTATTATAAAAGGAATTTCAATGCTTCTTTGCTTTTTTAAAAAAAATAAATAGACACATAATTATAGCTAAACGAGGAAAGTTTCCACAGACAGATTAAGGGGAGAAGTTAACTGTAGAATGCTATCTTATTTTTAATTAGCAGATACTGATTAAGAAGAAAAATCCAGATGTTCAAGTGTGCACTGTGATCTTTAATTTCTTTAAGTTCCAAAAGGAGACACAGTGGAGGAAAAGCTTTCATACTTACACTCCCACATATGTGTATGTGTTTTTTGACAGATTTCAGATTTACTTCTTACAAGATACAGATAAGATAGTAAAAACTCAAAATTACTTTAAAATAAGTAAATAAACACAAAGCAACTACAAAAAATAAACCAAAAATCAAACTAACAAACCAAAACAAAACCACAAAACAGAAACAAAATACCATTGCCTTGAAGTTTCAACTGAAGGCTCACACATTTAAGGTGAACAAATTGCTGTGCATTTTAGTTGTGTTGTGGTAACCAAATTCATATGCCAGGTAACCTGCCTTAGATTTAAATCTCAGGGAAGATTTAAATTAAATGCTCTTAGGAGCAAACTGGCTTATGTGCTTGGGCCTGAGAGTTGAATGTCTGTACATGTCAAATGTCACCTGCTTCACAGCCAGGTTTGTCCATAATTGTGGGGTGCAATTAA
This sequence comes from Ceyx cyanopectus, assembly GCA_013401355.1. Lineage (NCBI taxonomy): Eukaryota > Metazoa > Chordata > Aves > Coraciiformes > Alcedinidae > Ceyx > Ceyx cyanopectus. Next base: position 16,707 of record VYZU01018461.1, on the reverse strand, counting down.
TGTTTCCAATACCTGCAGTATTACCTTCCATATGATATACTAGGCACTTTTTGTACTATGTAATTAAAAAATTACATTTCTTGGAAATGGAATGTAGCACTTAGGTTCATACTGAACTTAATTTTTTGATGGGCAAGGAACAGGTACTGATTTCTGAGGGCTCCTGCTGATGGGCATCTGCATCTACTGGCAGCTGTCTTGTTTCTTTCATCTGCTGGAAGCTGTCAGCCCCTCAGGAAGAGCAGCACACAGGCACTGTGTCAGCTCTCAGCTTACAATTTGCAGCACAGCAGCATAAGCTGCCATCAGTTGGCAGTTATAGTCACCTTATACATTAACTCATAGTCCTTGTATTTATGTGGCCGATAAGCATGTATCGGCATGTGCAGAGTGTAGTGACATATGTGGGAGGATTACATATTATATTATAATTAATTTTATTATATTATTATCTTGATCAGGAGTTTTAAGCTGCAGAATTTCACATCTTTACCTGTTCATCTCACATTTCCTTCCTGGGCAAGGGGAGAAAATTGTGACAGCCTTGCTGGGCACCACAGGCTCTTTAACTGACCTTGTTAAATTCAATGAAGGGACCCCATCACCATCTTAAAAGAGCAGAGAGGGCTTCAGATTCACAGGGATTCTTTTGCTGGATGGCTGGGATGGGATGGGATAATTCAGTTCCAGCCTGAAGATGGAAGAAAGAAGGTCTTTGTTCCATTTGATGACATTTCACTGCCAGCCATCTCATCATTTGCCTAACACCAGTCATCATCTGCTGAGTTATCTTCTATAATTAATCATCAAACACCTAGGAGACAAGAAGAAAAACCTGGTCAAGAGCAAGGAAGACAAGGTAACAGGGAAAATTCCCTGTATGAAGGAATCAAGTGCAGAATATGGCACTCAGTAGTTCCTGCTTTCTGCTTCTTCCTGAATTCTGTAAGAGCTAGAGCCAGGCCCCGTGAAAGAGATGCAGCTGTGCCTCATTCCAGCTTTGGCTGTTTAAAAGGCAGTTCCAGATGCCCAGGCTTTGGCACTCTGGCTTGGGCTCTGGTTATGCCGAATGTCTACCATCTGCTGGCTCTCCATCGTGTTGATCAGCGAGGCTTCAGCAGCCAGTGAAATGCGAGCATGGGTAGATAACATTGGAGCACCCTGGAATGAGGACAGAATATTCATAGCAATTCAATCTATTATTGCAATAGCATCACCTTACTGACACATTCCCTGGTGCTATGCAAACATTTCATACTCAACAGTTTAATTTCCAGTTGAACTCAACTCTTACTTCCCAGCTGTCAGTCCACCAGATCATTTTCCCCACATTTTTCAGTAGCCCCATTTGGTCTCAAATTTTCAGTCTCTAGTCTAAAAAATAGGGCATTTCTTATCACTTTCTGCATTTACCAGTAAGTTCACTTTCCACATAGTAAAGTATCCTGAGTGAAGTTCTTGTGTACATAAGATTTGATGTTTTCAGCTCCACTGTCCTGCTGAACAATGAGGCATAAAGCAGCTATTGGTAAAGGACAGAAGTTAGATATTTCTTTGCATCCCTGCAGCAGGACTGAGTGCTGTCTCACTACATATCCGTAGCTTTCATTGTTGGTCTGAATTAGGCTTGAAATGTCAGGGAACATGTGCAACGTGCCCGTTTCATTGAGGAAACCTTGTGAGGAGTGTCCAGAGCACAGCAGCTCCCTGCAGCCTGCAGCTCTCACTGTGTGTCTGAAAGCTCACAAAGGCTGACTTTTGGCCACCATGAATGCATTTAATAAGTTAAAATACCAGCAGAAGCATCATGCACTTTGTTTTGTTGCCATCTTTGGAGGTGAAATACCTCACGGGTCTTATTTTATGTCAGAAAGACAGTAAGTTGCATTCAGGACCTGACAGGAGATTGCCTTTATTTTTTTAGATGCTGTAGGCAGTTTCACTGTAGCCAGAAGGTATTCAGTGTATTTTAAAATAGTACTCAGTGTATTTTAAAACAGGATATACCACAAGCACTATATATCCACATACTTTCACAAAAAAATGTAATTAATTTTTCCCTTTTCCTAAAGAAAGTAAGACCAGTCACCACTTCTAGTGTGAAATTAGTGTTAGAGACTGTCAGATACCAAGATACCAGATACCCTGTTGATCTGCTTGAGGGTAGGGAGGCTCTGCAGAGGGACTTGGACAGACTGGACTGATGGGCCAAAGTCAGTTGTATGATCTTCAACAAGGCCAGGGAGGAGGAGATTTAAGTGGGACATCAGGAAAAATATTTTCACTGCAAGGGCAGTGGAACAGGCTGACCAGGGAGGTGGGTGGGTCACCACCTCTGGAGGTGTTTCAAAGCCATACAGCTGTGGTGCTCAGCATATGGCTGAGTGGTGGAGTTGGCTGGGTAGCGTTAATGGTTGGACTCCATGATCTTAAAGATCTTTTCCAACCTTGATGATTCCATGATTAAGAAACTAACAGAATACTAGGATTTATGCACTCAGCTTCATGCATTTGAGCACACACAGTGAGAAGATTTCCGTGTACACACTCTGGTGTGGGGTTGGGTTTTGTTTGTTTGGTAAAGATCAACCTAGAGAAGAGCAAAGTGATTTGCAAGTTCTGAGCAGTGAAAGAGACTGTCAAGGCTTTTACTCCATTATTCCTCATTCAGTCTCACTTCAGAGACCTGAAACAAGTATCTGCTACCTCATTCCCATGGTTTCAGATACTGCAAAGGGGACCAAGAAAAAATACTGCTTATATTTCCTGGTGACTGTGTATTGAGAGAGGGTTGCTACCAGAGAAAATCACCCAGTTAATACAACTTGTGTAGCTTTGATAGCTTTATACATTCCAGGCTGCTAAAAGAGGTTCTTAGTTCAGAAGCTGAAGAAAGAAATTTCAGAATAAAGAGGTGATTTCTGAAGGGAAATGTGCATAGAAACCATGTTCTGCTGCTACCATCTATACCTGTGACATTCAGTGTCTCAGGTTAAAAAGAAGCCAAAAGTTTAACCCATCGCAGTGGCCACTGGGTTTGTGCTCAAGATTCTTTCATTTTTTCTCTCCCTTTTATTGACTGTCTTCATTTTACATCTCTGAATTGCTTTATTATCAAAGGTTGCAGGTGGGCTTTCTTAGAATGATGAGGTAATAGGAATGAGAGGCAGTAAAGTCCAGAGGAAGAAGAAACACTGCACCTAGTCCCTCAGAGGACACAGCCCCAGCTGCTGAGAATGACAATATCTGAAGTCCTATCTAGGATATTAACATTTAAAAAGACAAAAAAACATCATTAACTTTAAAGACTAAATCCAATTTCTCTTGCCTTTACTGTCGCACGGTATATGGATGCCAAGGACAACTTTTAGAATAATACTACCCATCCAGTGGCTGAGTTTGTTTTCCCTGCTTTGATTTTTGCCTGTCTCTGAACTCCCAGATTGTATTTTCATCTTCAGGCTGCTGGCACAAAAATAACAATTGGAAAATAACATTCAGGCAGATGGTCACCCAAGAAGCTCTTTTCCTTCTCAAGGTCAGGTTTAGTTCCCACTGGAATAGAAATTATTTCAGATGTGAGTGAAGCATTCCTGCCTGGCTCAGAAGGATGCTGGACCACGAGAGGCTGACTTGATAAAACTCTCAGGAGGTCCTTGTCCCGTCCCCTTTGTCCCACAACAAAGGATTTGTGTTTGCTCCGGTGAGGTGTGGACTAATATCTCCTTCATGATTGTTCAGGTTTCACACAAAAGCTCTGTTCTGCATGTGTGGCTGAAGAGGAAGGGTCAAAAATTGTCACTGCAACATGTTTCTGCTTCATAATTGCAGGGAGGGCTGCAAAAAACCCAAGGCAGAAGAACCTAAGTTACATAGCTGACAGTTTCCAAAGGTTGTCTAGGAATCTGCCAGCTTTGCTTTATTTGAGCTTTCTACAAGGGAAGCTGTACCCAGTAAACTACCTGCTTTCTGTAAAAAAATAAGAACTAAGAGTTCCACTTATTATCTTAAACAGCTTAGTGACCCAACCCAGCTGAAATGCATCACCTAAGTATTTTCAGCAGCAGCTTTGGGAAAAGCAGATATTTGTGCTGTCAAGAGAGCCAGCTCACTGTGCAGTTGCTGGACCTCCCTTTATTTCTGAAGGATGTTGTGCTTCATCACTCTTGAACTACATGGAAAGCTGGGGGAGGCATGGGGACGCTTAGATCTGTAGAAGCCAATCTCAGGAGAAGATGTGAAGTTTAGGAGTTTTCCTGCAGGCAGGCTCCAGTTTCCTTTGCTCCCTCTGCTGCTTGACAAACTTTCTGACCATTATTTTCAGCCTCACACCACCCTTCACAGAACACAGAGTTCACAGAAATCTATACTGACTTGCATGTGCCTGAGGGAGAATTGCTGTAAGAGAATGCCCTTGTGACTGATGTCATCAGCATTTTAGATATCAGGAAAAATTTCTTTACAGAGAGGTTGGTTAGGCATTGGAATGTGCTGCCCAGGGTGGTGGTGGAGTCCTCATCCATGGAAGTGTTTAAAAACCGTGTGGATGTGGTACTGGGGGACATGGTTTAGGGACCCTGGCAGTTCAGGGTGAATGGTTGGACTTGATGATCTCTTCCAACCAAACAATTCTATGATTCTGTGATAAACTGCTTTCAAGTATGACTGTGGTCTGACATTATTACTACCCACAAATCCAGGGCTTTTTGCTTCATAGGATCACAGGATTGTTCAGGTTGGAAGGGCCTCAGTATGTCATCAGGTCAGACTCTGGCTCAAAGCAGGGTCAGCTGTGAAGTCAGGACAAGTTCTCCAGGGCTTTGGCCAGTCTGGTCTTGAAAACCTTACATTTCCCACACAATGAATCAATTTCTGCCCACTTCAGAATCACAGTGCACGAGGATATAATCATGATGTATCCCAACACAGCCTCAGACTGCGGGAACCTTCAACATCTCCCTTGGGGCTAATGAAAATCTTATGTTTTGTTTTTTCTTAAAAACTCAATGTCAAAAAACCTCCTCAAACCTTCCAGAACTGGGGTGGCCGTGCAAATGCTGCTCTGTTTTGGTGATAAAAAAAACCCTAGACTTTCATTTATTGGTCCCTGATAAAGCACAAAATCCTTTATTTGTGTAAATTGGATGGGCAGTTGGATCCCCTTCCTTTGTAAGAGCCCTGCCATTAAGAGAACTAAATTTTCAAGGGCAGTGAAGGGATGGATTTGGAATAAGAAGCATTAACAACTCCAACTTTTCCTTTTTGCCCCCACATCTTGCCAAACAGGATGTTGACCAGAGGGGTCAAATTCAGCTTCTCACATCGATGCAAGTTAGAACAGGATACTTTCTTGTCGTACAAACGTATCTACAAGATCAGCTGATCTTTAAGTGTGATACAAGGTCTGACAGGATACCATAATTATATTTATGCGAGAAAAAGGGAGGCTGTGAAGATACTTGATAAATCAGGAGATCAGACCACATCAGACTCAGGCTACTCTTTTGGTTTGCTTACACACTTCCAAAGGCAAAATCATATTACATTCTTCAATATTAATAGAAGTGATAAGATTAGCTGATACCATCCCAAAGACCCAAGGTGCCATTCAAAGCTGAAATGTGTCATTGTCATAAAGGTGTAAAGTAGATTTGTTGTGCCCTCACAGGCATGGCATCAGTAGGAATAGAGGGGTCATGAATAAGGCATGGGTTAAATTGGTTAAGATGCAATCCTCAATACATACATACATAGAACTGTATTGTGAGGGTAAAACACCTCTCTTGGACAGCCATACTTCTGCAAGTATGACAAGTTCAACAAATGGTAGGAAATATCCAAGATTTGTTTTGCAGAAGAAAAATACAAACTGCATTTCAGCACAGAAGGTCCTTTAACAGGTTTAAAGTATCCTTTCCTGTGGTAAAAATCTGTTATTCCAGTCTCATTCCAGGCTGGTATATGTCTAAGCTATTTTTAATAAACACCCTATTGGATTCCATAGCTTCTTCCTGAAGTACATAGATGATGTCTTTTGTCACTGGGCAGTGTTTCTTCTAACTGGAGACTACCCTGTATTCAACAGAAGTCCAGAAAATGCTGTCCTGTTGTTCATAGCTCACCGGAATAGCACTTTCGTGCCTTATATTTATCAGTGGATGTCCTGGAAGATGAGCAGCTTTCTCCCAATGCCAAAAAGCCAATCAGTCTAGCACCCTGGGGATTACTGTACACATGACAGTAGCATTTGTCATCATGTATTATAAATGCATATTATAGTGGGTCTGTGAGGTTTGGTGATCCCAGATTTTTCCAGAGTAACACAGCACTGCCTGGGGTGAAGGGGCACCAGAGGTTGCTGAACCCTGAAGCTGTCACTGCCAGCAGCTCTGCCACTGGGGAAGGGCATCCCTTGCTCTGCTCTTGCCCTGCTCTTTGTTCCCTGTCTTTAGGCAGCCCCCAGTGACCTTTAGCAGGGAGACAGTGCTAATGTAGCTAGAGCTTTCATCTGATCCAGACAGTGTTCCACCCTCTTCTTTGTATCTTTGTTCTGTCCTGTATTTTTAAAACACTTGTTCCTATTCAGTTGAAGTTTCAGTTAAATGAGACTAACAAAACTGCATCATACTGCACTCCTACCGTAAGGTAACAGAGCATCAACTCAACTTTGTTGCTAGAATTCCACAAGAAAAATCCTCACTCCCAAAGCATTAAATGCAAGTATAACTGTAACCCTACCCAAGCCTATTTATTCTATTTTTAACTTTTCAGACACAGAGACACGTGAGAGGAGGGCAAAACAACCTGTGTTTAACTGAAAGGAGACATAAGGCAGTTAAATCTATTTCAAAGTTAGGAAATATAATGTAGGTAAATCTATTTCCTATAATACTTTCTGATTGGAGCCAAAAAATGCATCATTTCATCTCACCATGTTCCCCATTCCCCATTCTCACCATATTCCCTATGTTCCTCCTTTCTCATCAGTCTTCACCCTTTTCCCAGGTAATCACAAACATCACCCAGATCACTCAGGACCACAAAGCTACAACTTCATCCTACACCTCACCTGGAATGAAATGAGCAGCCAAAATCTGCTTCTTTGCATTTTTAGGGTTGCTGTTTTCCTGAAGTAAAGCCTCATTTTTTCCACTACATTTTTAATTTGCCTTTGAAATAATACAGAGGCTTCCTAAGTTGCAAGCTAAATTGCAGAGGGCTTGCACAGTGCAAAGCATTAATTTCTTTTCCTGAGGTTTTATTACCTGCAGACAATGAGAATCACATTTTCTCAGAGGCTGACAGAAGGGAATCTCTTAGCAAAATGAAAGTAGCTCTCAATATTGTAGCCAAAAAGATGGAAACAGGCCAAGACAAAAATAGAAGGTCCTTCTGCTGCCGTGCCTCACCTCCTCAGACTGCTGATTCTTGAGCTCAGGAACCACCACTCTCTTTACTCACCAGCTGCTAAATAAGAAGTGCTCTTTGAAGCCTTTTATCAGCACTGACTCTCTGCTGGTGGGGAGGGGAGTGGGGAAGATTGCAGTTTGCAACAGCTGAGGAGGAATGACTGCATGCCACCTGGGTATAAAAGTCATCACCCCTGGTTTGCAAACTTACCTTCCTCCTGTCAGAGCTGGATGGAGATAGAGCTTGTTCTTATGAAGGTTGGAAACAAATTTTAAATTCAGAGATCATTGTTGAAAACAATGCTTTTGGTCTCTTATTTGCTTGCTGCACCATGTTAGAACACTCTCTCCAGTGGACACTGAAGAAGCAAAGGCTGCTCTATTTGCCTTGTGCTAGCAGTGGGTATGCTCTGCAGAAGTGTATGGAATTTGGCAGCAGCAGTAACTATAATGCTCAGTGGATTGATAATGGCGTTTGCAGTACAAGCAGAATAAAGGTCCTTGCTTTCATGAAAACAATTATAATTGAAGAGTGGACATCTTTGTATCTTGTTTTGTTTGTTGGACTGTATGGTTGCTTTATAGGTCATTTGCAGTATGAGTACTAATCGCTGCAGTTTGCTTAATGGTATCTGCAACAATAGGATTTTCTGTCACTGTAATGTTCTTTTTTAGTAGCTGAATTCTCAACCACAGCCTTCTCTACTTCAGATTGTCCCCTCTGAGTTGCACCTGCTTGAGTTGTTAGTGCTGGCTAAAGCAGAAAAAAAAATAAAAATCTATGCTCTGTTCATTTGTTTTCTGATCTTACCTTCCTGCTCTCAGTATTCTCTGCATAGGTGATGTATAGCATCAAAACAGACAGGTAAGTCTTAAATTTGGGGGAAATAATGAGTGGCTTCTGCCCCAAGAAGGGGAAAAGAAAACTGCAGATGAACCTTTTTGCAGGAAGTGTTTTGTTCGCCGTACAGGCGGTGGAAACACAAGGCCTTCCATGGGCCACTTGATCACAGGCCTCAGGAAACTTCTGTGCTCTGGGCGCTTGTAGGCTAAACGGAAAGGACAATCTCTGGCACACAACCAGAGAATGAGAGTGAAACCCCAGCTGTCTTGGAGGTGGTAGGACTTCAGACACAAGTTTTAAAAGCCATCTGAACGTGTGAGGATGTGACAACTGGATAAAAGGAGAAGAGCTGGATGCTGTGATACTGGGTTGTAGGGTACATTGTAAGAGAATGGTGATAGAGTCTTACAGAGACATCAGATTACACGGCCATAATTTCCCTGCTGCAGTGGTTGTCACCTAACAAGAGGAGTGCCAGAGCACTCATTTAAGGTCCCCATTCAGTCAGCTCGCTTCCTTAAAATCTCCTTTACTGCAAGAATAATAGGAAGAAATAACTTTTTAGGTCCCAAAACCAAGTTAAGTAACAAAGTAGTTATGCTTGAAGACACATTGGGTATCCCTCTCAGAGGGAGAGTCCTGTAAGGGCTGTCAGCACTGTTCTGCAGTCAGGGCCTTGAACCAGAGCTGGCCCTGCCACCAGGCCCCTCATCTCAGACCCAAGCCCTGCCTCAGTGTTAACCAAAAGGTTAACCAGCATGTCCTGCTGCTGGCCTGTTTGTTGCAGGGTTCTTAGGGATGGTTTCCTTTCATATATGGGCTAACTAGCTCACTCTTTAATGAAAGTAAAAAGGCTTCATGGATTTGTGGCCTGAGGGCACTGTGTCTGCAGGCCTATGCTGAACACCTTTGCCTTGCTATCAGGTGTATTGGATACCTGAGTGTTTAAACACCTAGCTTCAGATTCATGGCAAATCTCTGAGATATGGAGCACTTCAAATCTTTCATTCCTAAAACATTTGATAGGGAATATTGGTGTCTTAACAAGAGCAAAAAGTGTAAAAAACAAGTTTCTTACCAGTTTTTTCAGCATTTAGACCATTCAAATACAACCAGTTGCAGGCACCATAACAATTCTTTCCAAACACATCAATCCTGATATGTGAGGAACATGAAGACTAGGAGTTGCTTCTGAAGTTAACATACTTTTCTTATATACACTTGTGTGCTCTGTGTATTTGAATGCAAGCTAAGTATAAATATACTATATATATCCTGTATGTATATTTATCGTCAATAGAATATTTTAGACAAAGAGGCCATATCTTCATAATTGAAACAGAAACATCTCTTAATTTTCTTCTTTCTAGCTCTGTTTTGTGATGTTCTGGACGCCAAACGTGTCAGAGAAGATCTTAGTTGACATAATTGGAGTAGACTTTGCTTTTGCAGAGCTGTGTGTGGTTCCTTTGCGCATCTTCTCCTTCTTCCCAGTTCCAGGTAAAAAAACATGTAACCTCAAACCAAAACCAAGCACAGGGTCTGGCATGACTGCATATGAAAGAGTAATTAAATGCTAGTATAAGTAACACTTTTCTGACTGAAGCTAGTGGAGACCAAGATTCTTTACATTGGTGGTGAAGATACAAACTTTGCTAAATTCTGTGTGTTGTAGTTGACCAAGGACACACATGAATGGCAGTAGCAACATGTGTGTGCCAACCCTGAAATTCACTACTCAGAATAGTGACCACCTCCATTAGTCTCCCCTTCTGCTGCCAGACTCTGTGGCTCTTTCAGATATCAGAGCATAGACAATAGAGAAGAAAGGTTAACACCTCTATTAAGGAGAAAGAAGCTTGACAGCAACAACCAAACTGTTTCCACTCAAAAAATGTCCAACCTCCAAAGTTAAGTACTACAACATGTAGGCTTATCACGAGTAGCCAACATGGATTCCTTCAGGGGAGGTCATGCTTCACTAATCTGATAGCCTTTTATCAACCCTACACAAGTAGTTGGATAAATGAGGGCAGCGGATGTGGTATTCCTTGACTTCAGCAAGGCTTTCAATACTGTCTCCCATGGGATCATCACAGCCAAGCTTAAGAAATGTGGATTGAGTGATTGTGCAGTGAGGTGGATTGGAAATTGGCTGAAGGACAGAGCCCAGAGAGTTGTGGTCAGTGGACCAGAGTCTGGCTGGAGGCCTGTGACTAGTGGAGTCCGCCAAGGGTCAGTGCTGGGTCCAGTATTATTCAATATTTTCATCAATGACCTGGATGAGGGGGTAGAGAGCACCCTCAGCAAGTTTGCTGCTGACACCAAACTGGGAGGAGTGGCTGACACAGCAGCAGGCTGTGCTGCCATCCAGAGGGACCTGGACAGACTGGAGAGCTGGGCAGGGAGAAATTGAATGCAATTTAACAAGAGCAAGTGTAGAGTCCTTCATCTGGGGAGGAACAACCTCATGGATCAGTACAGGCTGGGGGCTGCTCTGTTGGAGAGCAGCTCTGGGGAAAAGGACCTGGGGGTCCTAGTGGACAAGAGGATGGCCATGAGCCAACAATGCACCCTTGCATTGGCCAAGAAGGCCAATGGCATCCTGGGGGCGTTAAGAAGAGTGTGGCCAGCAGGTTGAGGGAGGTTTTCCTACCCCTCTACTCTGCCCTAGTGAGTCCCCATCTGGAATACTGTGTCCAATTCTGGGCACCCCAGTTCCAGAAGGACAGAGAGCTACTGGAGAGATTTCACTGCAGGGCACCAAGATGCTGAAGGGAATGGAGCATCTGCCTGCTGAGGAGAGGCTGAGAGAGCTGGGACTCTTTAGCCTGGAGGAGACTGAGGAGGGACCTCATTAGTGTCTATCAATACGTTAAGGGTGAGTGTGGAGAGGATGGAGCCAGACTCCACTGAGATTCATCCGTTGTTAGGACAAGAGGCAATGGGAGTCAGTTGGAGCACAAGAGGTTTAGGGTCAACACAAGGAAAAACATTTTCCCAGTGAAGGTGACAGAGCCTGGAACAGGCTGCCCAGGGAGGTTGTGGAGTCTCCTTCTCTAGAGACATTCCAAACCCACCTGGATCTGTTCCTGTGTGACCTGATCTAGGTGACCCTGCTCTGGCAGGGGGGTTGGACTAGATGATCTTTCTGGGACCCTTCCAACCCCTGACATTCTATGACTGACTTTTTTTATCACTCCTCTTGCCTCCCTTTCTCTCCATCTCCTCCCCTTCCCCTGTGGATGAATAGTGACTGTCAGAGCACACTTGACTGGCTGGCTGATGACTCTGAAGAAGACGTTTGTGTTGGCACCCAGCTCGGTGCTGCGGATTATCGTCCTCATCACCAGTCTCATCGTGCTGCCTTACCTGGGGTAAATCACCATCCCCACAGAACTGATGGGTTTGCTTTCCTGTTCCTTTCTGTTCCTTGCTGGCTGAACTTGCACAGCTCAGAGCGTTCTCTCCAAATAATGACCAGAATATAAAGCCTGAATAGTATCAGGATCTGGAAGAGAAACATTTTCAAACTGACAGGTGTGGCTGATGTGGTCAGGCACAATAGTGGTTTGGTTTCTTTTAAAACACACAAAGAGGCAAAAAACTGTCATAAAGGGAATTTATTTCCCCCTTATTAAATGTACTGTTAAGAAAGCTAATGTGAGACTATCTCATTTAGAAGTTACATATTCTGTTTACAGCACTCTTTACAAGACTTCAAATTCTTAGTCCATAGTTTGATTCAGTATTTTTTTGCTGAACATGAAGCCATTAAGAAACAAAAAAAAAGTCCATTAAATTGCCACTTACTTTGCCAGTATATTACATCTTTGAAGGAGATCTAACAACAGATTGGTTTCTATATGACAATGTAAATATAACTGCAGTCGTGTGATCTCACACAACCGTGACTGCTTTCTTTTTCCACCACCCACAGAGTTCATGGAGCCACTCTTGGAGTAGGATCCCTTCTGGCTGGTTTTGTGGGAGAATCCACCATGGTGGCAATAGCAGCCTGCTACGTCTATCGCAAACAGGTAGGAGTTGGACTCAGTGGGGTCTGGTGAAAGCAGCTGATGAACACAGTGGATTTTAGTACAGATTAAGAGTATGCTTTCAAATGTAACTTCTCAGCATTCCTACTTACTGGGGTTGGTTTGCTTCCCTGGGCAGCCTCAAGGATGTTCAACTTGGGAATTCCTTGGGTAGAAATAGAACCAAAAAGTGCCCTGCAGCTGCTAGTGGGCATGCAGGGCATGGGACCAGGCTATGGGACACACTGGTCTGAAGTGAACCTGTTCCTCCTCAAAACATAGATACCATGGATATCATGTCCCTACTACACTGTAGATCTGCTGCTGCAGTACAACATAGTTTCTTTGTGTAGACACAGGAACTATTCAGACAAGCTTATTCTATGTACATGCATATGTGTAAATGTGTCTCTGTATATACATGTAAACTTCTATTTATTTATAAAACCAGCTCTGATGGATTAAAAGGTACAGTTGCTTTATTTAATATTTTTTTTTGCCATCTAAAGAAGTGGCTTAAAACAAGATCTACTCGTGCCACAGCAGAGGATCAGAGTTCACAGACACTGAAACAGGCAGGCATTTCTCACAGGCATCTCTACCTATTTCACACACTACACTCTTGCATGTGCAGAGCAGTAGTGGTACATGGATTTCAAAGAATATTCCACTAAATTAAGTCAAATACTGGCTAGGTGCTGTACCTGCATGCAGTACCTGCATGTTGTGTCCTTCCAGTTATATGTTCAAGTCACTGTCCAGGACAGTAGGCCCAACTCCAAGCAGACACAGCATGGTGTGTACATCATTCCATACTGCAGAAGGGCTCTGTGGATGGGAGCAGAAAATACAATCTATGCAGTTGTTTTTTTTTAGTTTTTTTTTTAATTAGACTTCTTTCTAAGGGCCACTTCTATTTTTTAGCAAAAGTATACCGAAGATGGGGTATCTAAAAGCCATATATTGGAACAACTTAAAACCAGTTTTGATACATAAACAGTGCAGGCCATGGCAATAGACCAAAGTGTACAAGGCTCATAAGAAGACAGAAGGCCTGTCATGATGAGCCAGTCATATTTTCCTTGAGAATCAAAGAGTCAAACCTGTACACACTGCAGTGACTGTTCTTGGCCTGTGGTTTCACACCATGTGCCTGTCTGGACTAACCTCCTTATCACTTGGAGTAGCTTATAGACATTTCTAGCCAGGGACACCATGCTTAATTTTTTTTTGCAGTGATGAGCACAGTAGTAATAACTGTGCCAACCTAATTTACTCCCTTACCATTTAGTATGTAGCTGACAGCATCAACTCACCAGCTGATGGACAGCAGCAGAGCCAACCACTAGCTGAATAGTCCATACCAGTAGTGTTGGTGTCACCTACAGTGGTGGAAGTGGGAAGCATTTGGGAGCTGCACATCAAGGGTTGCATAGACACCTCTGAAATGTGGAAACTCTGATATGCCCAAATAACTGAGTCAGGAATACCTGTGGGGGATATTTTGTCACCTGTACAAGTGTTTACTGTGAAAACAGTCATCCTGCTGAGAAATGGATAATAAGTAACAGGTGCTTCCACTTGGTTTGTAGTGAGGCTGAATGCTTCCTAGCTCCACTAATCCAGGACATCCTGGATGAATCACTGGGCTCTTGCATGCCCTCCTGCTCCTGCTAGCAGAAAATACCCTGATGTTACTTGACATTGGTGGGCTGGAGGGATCACAAAGCAAAGCCAGAGTGCTGACACCTTGTAAAACTCCTCAAGTTTGAGACTGAGAAATGAGGTTGCCACCTCTGTCTCCCCTGCTATAGCCCCTCATCTTCTATCCCATTTTGTTTGCTTTTTTTTCCTTTTTTAATAAAAATTCTGTGCTGTAAAAGATTCCAGATGCTCTCTACCCTCCAGTCATGCTGAAGCCTGTTTTGGATGTTGATTAGCATCAGAAATACCTCTATTTATAGCAGAAAGGAGAGAGCTGAGCCCCACCCCTCCTCCAGAAGGTTATGGAAACCTTCTCAGTTAAGCCCATTTACCAGTGACCATCCACAAGTATGCCACAACTATTCCAGCAAAGATTAGTAGGGTTCCCCCATCGCTGCTGGGAGTGCCCAGGGTTTGCAGGAGCCTGCTCATGCCCAGCTGACTGAAAGGTGTCTGAACCCTTGTTTCAACCTAGAAAAAGAAGCGGAATGAGAACGAAGCGGCTACAGAAGGGGAAGACTCTGCAATGACTGACATGCCTCACACAGAGGAGATGACAGACATCGTGGAAATGAGAGAGGAGAATGAGTAACAAAGGGGTAGCAGGGACGATTGGAGTGACACTTCAGCATCTTCTCGTCTCTCATGCGTTTCTGTTCATTCGTTTTTATTTTTGTAATAAAGAGGCCTTGGTTTCAGAGGTTTCAGATAAATTCTCTAGCATACTGAGTATGCTCTCACTGATCAGGGACCTAAAAAGAGGTCTTCGTTTTGTTTTTTTTTTCCTTCTTTTGGTTTTGTTTCAATGGAATTTGTTTCCTCACTCCATGCAAATGTAAAAAAGATCCCATTGCATCACTGTAGAGTCTTCCTCACTTTATGCACCCACCTCCTCTGGACAATCTGCATCTGTCAACCAAAGCCCTGCTCTCTGTGCAGATCGTGTGCGTGTCCTTGCACGCTCACGCGCCCATGTGCCACTGGCTCAATGCTACTGCCATAATCCTGCTCCCTCCCCTTTCCTTTTCCTTCCTTTTCATTATGAGAAATGTAAAGGAAAAGACGTTTGGAATACAGAGCTTTATTTTACTTGCTTTGAAATGACTTTGCTACATAAACTAATATACTATGGTGAACTATGTCTTCTTGTTTGGCCTCATCACTAGAGCTGCACAGGGTATGAGATGGGGAGGAATGTGCAAGTCTCCATGTGCAAAGTGGAGAAAAACAGGTTCCTCTCTCACGTTAATAGTGTGTGGATGTATATATGCACACACAGGTATATAAAAAGAGACGTGCATATATATATATATGCATACAAGAAATAAAATACAGGATAAGAACTCGAGATTTCATTCTTTCAGAAAGATAGTAATCTTTTGAAAAATTGAAACATTCAATTCAGAATTTTCTTGACTCGTTGAGCCCCACCTTACATATTATTTTCTTTAGAAAAACCCCCATGCACTTTCCTCTTGTGAAGAGGGTGATGGCAACTGATAGACGTTGACTGTATTTGAATTTAAAAAAAAAAAATATATATATATAATAAATATTGACAAACTTTACCAAAGTTCTTGTCCACTGAGTTTTTAAAGGTTGATTTACTCTATAGACTTATTTCTTGTGCCTATATATTAAAAAAATAAATCAGATAATGGAAGCAGGATACCAAGGTAAATCACATTACTGCACAGTGTTCCATGAAAGGTTTTATACAGAGGTGTACACATATTTGCACACACGTGTGCATGTATGGATCTCTACACACACACACACACACACACACATTCTGCTGTAGTACATCTACTGCATACGTCTGTATGGTGAAGGGCAAGCACTCGGGGTCCTCCGAGTGGTGAGGGCCAGAGAATAGCTGCCTGAAGGCTGCTCATGCTAGCCAGTGAGAGCTGGATGGGTGGGGAGGCAGAAGAAGCTGCATTGGCTATAGTTACAGTGGAAGCTGCATGGCCGTGGTCACGGTGGAGGCTGCATGGTCACAGTAGATTCAGGTGGGTGCCTGGTGTCAGGTGGACATGAAGCCAGTGTAAAGAGGTGGTGGTGGGGCCAGGAGGCTGTGGGTGCGAGCGACGCTGTGGCAGCAGCAGCAGTTGGTGTTCCTCTGCTTTTCTGGCCTTGGCTGCAGGGCAGTGGTTATCTCTGGTTTGCAGTAGCTTGGGGTCTTTCAGATTGAATCATGCTGGGGTCTGGAAACATCCTCCATGCTGTATCCATAGGTAACTTCAACCCTGTCCAGTAAAAGTCTATTTTTCTAAGTTGTGGAAATTATTATTTAACTGTGGACAAATTCTGTTTCTAGGTTTATTTGTCTATATATACCCAGCACTCAGAGAAATGATCAGAACCAAACATTAAGTGGCCTATCAATGTATGTGTATGTAGAAGTACACATGGGTATAAATATATATACAGTATACTATGTGCATTTGTTTTAAGCTACAGTGCATTTCCTATTTTCCAAGTTGGGATAAAAATGTCTCCAGAAGTCTCCAGAGCTGGCGAGTTATGGGTGCCACAAAAGGCATTGTATCAGTGAACCTTACATTTTGTCACAAACATTTGTGCCAATTCCTTGCACATACAAATGTAGTAAGGAAAAAAAAAAGTAGACATTATTCTGTTGAATGACAGATTTGCAAAATCAGTTTGTGGTGAATGAGCAGTGAATTATATTGAAGATATAAGTAGATGG